>OX376713.1:14774015-15001515 GCA_947389935.1 Agrilus cyanescens | reverse complement strand
TCATCTTAATTAGAGCACTGAAACAACACCCCAGTATTTATGGATCGGTAAATCTGGAGCAACCTATGCCTTGATTAATTTTGAACTAACTTCCAATTTCTAATTAGAGGGTTAGAATTTCGAACTGTGCTGCTCATGATAAACTTCAGTAAATTACAGTGGTTTCAATGAACAACCAGACAACAAACTGGGTAGACGGTAACCTGACGTTGATGAGGAGCAAGACGTTCCAAATTATCTAATAGTTTTTACCCGTAATACGATCATCGAAGCCTGTTATTTCTATTCTGAAGGATTAAATTTGAAATGTAAATTTTATCGCTTCTAAACGTTAAATAACAGTTAACAGATGCAGAAATTGTTAGATGATAGGGTTAGGGATATATGATAATGGTGGGGTAATTATTTGCACGAAACGTCTCAGTTTTGGCCATTTTTTTATTTTTGAACTGAATAATATGCAAACGTAAACGGTAAAATAACGTTGCAACTTTGGAAAACGCGGAGTACGATGAGTTCTGTTCACCGTATCGGTCTACTGATGTTGATACATAGTTAGCAGTCGATATATATCAATAGTTATCGATAACCGATAACTAAAACCTGTTATCGCCCAGTACCAGTTACTAAGTAGCGTTATTTCCAATTCATTAATTACAATGTCTTAAGGGCGTTAGGGTATAGGCGTCTTAATTAATTATTCTGGATCAAGGGGTTTACTTCAGACAAATGATAATTTGTTATAGACTCGACGAGTCATAAAACCTTTAAAAATAGAAGTAGATACTTAGCTGCATAAAAAATGGTTGGGTATTTACAATTATTGATGCCACTCACGATTCATATTCAAATACTACGAGTAGAATGAATCATCTTGCATTGTCACGAACACTGAATAGAATTTAAATTAAAAATAATTCCCAGTATGGTACCTACCCACTTACAGTTTGATTAAACAAGTAGGTATGTAACGTGAAATTAAAATATAAAAGTTATTGTTTGGAGAAATTGCTAATTGTTAACTGCTACATAATAAACTTATTGTTATATTGCTTTCAAGGATTTTCAATAGCAATTTTCTTTGGCAATTTTTTCTTGTACCCACAATAAAGAAACTGTTGATTTTTCTGCTTTTTTGGGTCAATTGACTGGCTTTTTACCGAAAAGGGCTGACCTAAAATGCTTATAATTATGATTTTAAAATAATAACTTATACTTAATTTAAACTTACTACAATGTGACACCTAATGCCATCTATTAGCTAGTACAACAACCCCCCAAGTAACTTAGTGTGCCTGATAAAAGAAATGACCTTAATTTAACAAATTTTAAAAAAAATCCGTACGCTATTGAAATAATTGTTATATGTAAAACGTAAGTGTGTTTTGTTATTATTATAAAAGAAAAAAAGGTTTTTTTGAACAAAAATATGAGGTTTATTTTGAAGAAAGGAACCAGTACACAGAAATTAAAAATTTCAATTTGTCGTAATTTGCTTGTAAAAATATTTAAACATTTTTAACCAAATTATTTTGTAATCCAATGCATATTTATTTATACTGGTAATTTTAAATTTATTATCCAACTTTAACCATTAATTTCTCAATAATGGTAAAAAATTGCAACGCTCTAAATGCGGCTCAACGCCACATCAGATGGTGGAGCGCGTATTTAGGGTGCCATTAAAAAAAACTTTGCACGATGAATCCCTCGACTATTACACGAAAAGGGTTCCTTACAATCCACCACCTGTCATGACGTAGGTATCACAATTTTCCTTCGAAGCTGTCGGGCTTTTTCTCTCGGTGGTAACGGTATATGATTATCTTATAATCATTAGTATAGTCTTTCATATGCTTAATTAAGAGAAAATACAGTAGTATGTTATAGTTTACCAAGTACTTCGAGTCCATATACAAGTTAAATATCTAAGTAAACTTCGTGGAAGATGTAACGGATACAACAGTGACGTTTGTCGAAGTGAATTAAGAAACGCGAGGTGTTTTTCTCATGCCGAATGGCATCCTAATGTCCTACAATAAAATATCGACCTGTTCGTTAAGTCTATGGTTTTAATACTTGAACGTATACACACGAAAGCAAAGATGAGCCTGTAAAATGCTGATAGAATCTCTGAGGAATCTGACAACGACGACTACGATGCTTCGTTGTGAAAGTACATTATTGTTTATGGCATGGTCGCAGGAGGCTCTTCCTCGCGTGTATACAACGACCTACAAATCGTAGTAGGTAGGTATATTACCTACGTTTCGTAACGGAACTAAATGCAACCAGCAGCATTACCTCCACTCATAATATACGGGCCGATAAGGTCAAGGGATAGAATCATTGGCGAACGGTACTTACAGTTAAATCCGAACGAATACAGACAACCGCGACGCTTCATGTTGTTATTCGAATGAATAGAAATAACGAATGAGCTCAGAATTGACAAACACGAGAGGAAAAACTTTCAAATCTAATAATGAACGCAGTGTAACTCTTTAATTACGAAAAATTCAAGGTTTCGTTTAATTGACGGCATGACAGGTACAGATGGTAATCACATTCGAATGTAAATAAACAAATTACTGTACTGTAGGTTTCTAAAAAAAAATTAGGACTAATTGCAAAAAAAGGGTGGGACAAAACATGAATAAAAAAAATAAAATTATTATATTATGCTGAAGTGTACTTAATCTTAATTGACTACATTGCTAAGGAGTTCTAAAAAAAAGAATTTTGAAGATGTTAACCTGGAAAGCTAGCGAAACAAAATCTTTCCAATGAGATGATCAAAAGATTGGAATGCATTACTATCTTTAAAAACCTACGAATTCTGGTGACTATTTGGATTATTATGATGTCTAAAGCGGCTACATAACCACCAAAAGGTCCAAGTGGGGTAATGTCAAAAATGTGGTAGACAAAAAATTGTTGTTAGTTGATAATTACGCAAAGGATTGCATTCTAAGGTGATGAACCAAAGACTGAAACAATATAGATTGCGCCATTACTCTCATAAAAATCCATTAGTACTGGTAAAGATTTAGAACATAGCTTTTATTAGTTTAAAATGGCTAAAATTACCACCAAAACGTCAAGTAGGGTGATGTTAAAAATCAAATATAGGTAATAGTGACGCACAGGAATGCTTTAAAATAAAATGACCAAAAGATTGAAACAATGCAGAACGCATGACTGTCCCTAAAAACCTACAAATCCTGGGATGACTTGGAGCCTGCAACTGGATTAAAGCAGTTAAATAATTAGGTACCAAAACGTCAAATGGGACGATGAAACAAAAACATCTATTGAAAAATAATGCCTTCTAAGGAGATGATTGAAGGATTAGAAGACCACAGAATGCATTACTATCTTTAAAGAACTATGAATCCTGGTGATTATTTAGATTATATTATTGGCCTGAAGTGGTTAAATTACTACTAAAACATCAGAATGGAACGATGTCAAAAATGTGGTAACCAATAAAACGGCAAGAATGCTTCATAAGGAGACGATTAGAGTGCATTTACTATGTTTAGAAATCTTATGAATCCTCGTAATTATATGGAAACCTATTATGGATCCTGGTGGTTTTTAGAATATAATAAGGGTTTTAAAATGGTTAAATTACTACCAAAACGTCAAAAGGGACGATGTCAAAGAAATTGCAAACAAAATACAGCTATTAACTAATAACGACATACACGAATGCTTTCTAAAACAATATAGAATGTAGTACTATCTCTAAAAACCACTGAACTTTTGGCTCAAAGAGGATAAACTTCCACCAAAACGTCAAGTGGTACCATGTCAAAAATGTGGTAAACTAAAAAATAGAACTGTTATATTTAAAAACCTACGATTCCTGGTGACTATTTTGAATATACCACTGGCATGAAATGGCTAAAAGATCACAAAAGCGACAAGTAGGAGAATGCCAAAAATGTGGTAAGCAAAAAACAGCTGTTACTTAATATCTATGCAGAAGAATGCGTTCTGAAATTATCAAAAGAACGAACCAATTTAGAATGCATTACTATCTTTAAAAACCTATGCATTTTGGTGACTATTGGGATTATATTATTGGCTCAAAGTGGTTAAATTGCCACCAAAACGTTAAGTGGTGGCACATTAACAATATGATAAATCAAAATATATACTAGCTGTTGGTTAATGATGACGTACAATAAATAATCCTTCCCAAGAAGAAAATCAAATTATCAAAATCATTCACAATTACCTAATTGTTATCTTTAAAAACCTATGAATCCTGGTGACTATTTGAAATAGATTATGGGTTTAAATTCAAATAGAAAATGAACAGTGGTCAGTACGTTATATTTTACGTTTTATTGTTGGCCCATTGAACGTATCTATCTATTTAACGCTATTGTTCTAATTTTTTGGGACATCTGAATTACTCATTTTTTCTCTAAATTAAAAAATACTTCGACACCCGATTGCGTATTTTTCAGTTAAAAGCTTATTTAGTAGCACTGAATACAACTGTTTCAGAACGATAACACAATGAGGCATTTACACATTATAAACATTGGATTGCTCGTGAATAACTAGCGTTATATTATGCATGCAAGAACGATTGCGTTATTGAACAATTTGCAGACGAAAACCTGTGCTACAAACATAAATTTATCACACATTCCAGCGATACAACAAATTGTATGTCTACTGACGTCGAAGTTTCGAATATCAACTCATTTAAAACACGTTCAAAGTTAACAAAAGAATCAAGTATATAATAACTACATAAGAAAGGCATGGAACATTAAATATTTTCGTTTAAAATTCAAAAAACTTCAATTATAACACGACTTTCAACAGTATTCCGTTATCGTTAATGTTAAATGTTTTTGTACGTGTATATGTTTTTATTTAAAAAGTCCTTTTGTAATCGCGCTTATCGGATCCATCAGAAAATCCTTCAACAAAAGAAAGCCATCTTCGTCGCCTCCTTGGCTCATTGCTATTCATGATTTGGCTGATGGTTGGGTTAAAGGTAAAGCCTCCAAAAAAGTAGACAATGCCAGTGACGAGATAAGACGCGAAACACCGCCGAACTGGGCGCGTTCCAACTTGAAGATATTCCACAATGTAATCTATCTCGACTACAGGCTCGACTTTTAAATAAGGAAACGTTCAGAGATATTTTTCCTTGTCGCCATTAGCAAAGATTGACAACACACACTTACACGCCCCTTTTGTGAACGGAAGACGTTTTTCTGTTTTTATCGAGAACACATAAGTGACACGTTTCAATGGCATTTGTTTGCAATTTAAACGCGAAAACCGTTAGATAAAGAAACAGTTTTCGACTATATGTACGAGTACACCAAATTTATCAAAGATATTTGAAGAATAAACACTTTCCATTCAGTGAATCTTTAACATTTAGTAGGTACCAATTTTTCGTTATTAAATTGAGGGAAAACGTCTGATAATATGCCATCTAATGGAGAAAGTAAAAAGTACAAAAAGAGAATATTACGACAGTAGCGAAGAAAACTGTAATACGTAACTCTCAATAATTAGTTTTTGATTATTAATCATTAATAAGCGGTTGTTGATTACCAAAATGTATTAGGGCAAATATTTTTTAAAGAACTTTTTTGGCAAAAACTAACGCAGATATCAGTTTCTCACCTTTTGGAAAAAAATGCAAATAATTTTAAAGATCTCGAACATTCTAAAAAATTCTCGAAAACCCCAGAACATCCTGAAACAATTTAGATCGTTTCCAAACATTCCAAATCAACTAATCTCGAACATACTGGAATATTCCTTAAAATTTCAGACCATCCTGGAATATTTTTTTAATATTCTCAATGATTCTCAAAAAATTTGGAATATTCCAGGAAAAAAAATGTTCAGCAATTGAAACAAAAATTAGTGATTGTAAAAAATTACCAAAAACTGTTCATTAAGTGAAATAAAAATTTTTTAGGGTTGGCAGATCTTACGTATATTGACTAATAAAGTTGCAAATGTTGGAGGAGTAATTAAAATATGTAATGACTTTCTTCTTTCATTATACTTGTCGTTAGTTAATTAAGATTCAGTTATGTCTTCAGGCCATTGTATAGAAATATGAATATTCCCACTGTTTATTGCTGTAAATCTTCTTTCTCTTAAATAATCACGAAATTAATTATCAAAATCGTCGATCGAATAATAAAAATATAAAATATATACACGTGTATGTACTACTTTCGAACTTTCTTATTTCTCGAATGCTAATGCGTGTGAGCAGCACATATTACGATAATCAATCGCTAAATATTACTACATTAGAGAAAAAGTTTCTCTTCGCCAAATTAGACTCACGTCGAGCCGGTCGAAGATTTCACCTTCGCTAATCGTAAGGAAGAAGCAGCAAACGATGCCAATGATGGCGAAGATGTTGAGCGGTAGTCGTGAGAACTTGCCTGAACCTCCATTCCTCCTTTATACAAGTCGTGACCGCTCACCTTTACTATTTTACAAACACGCACATATATATGCACATATACACGCATACATGTACGCCAAAGCAATTATTATTATTATAGTCATTGTGCACATTACCCTCATAATATTGCAGAACTTCTGCACCTTCAGGCATCAAGCAACGTGCAGCTAATCATGAGCCTGTAGAAGTACCTGTATGCGTTATTAAGCGACTAAATCCAGTCGTATCCTACGGGAATTACATACTCATTTTGTCAGTTTTCTGATTTTTGAAATTTACACGAAGCTGAATTTTTATTTCTCCTACTGAAGCAATGAGTAGAAAAAATATAAACAAATAAATAGTACTGATTACTAATTAGGAACTAACTGTAAATAACTTTTAAAATCACAGACAGACGTATAATAGGAAAAAGATGTGTGATATGTTTGAGATGGAATTTGACAGATTTGGAACCACATGATTTTGTTACAAGGTGACCACAACTTGACTGAGTATTCATAGTTCCCTCTAAGCTGCGCGGCTGCGCGGCCGCGCACTAACTTTTTGAAAGTTGCACAGCCATTTTTGTATTTTGCGCACAATTTTTTTAATCATTTTATGAAATAATTGTAACTAAAAAAGACAAAAATCCAAATTTCACAAAAGAAATGTTGAAATATTTTGAACTTTGTCTTTGACATTTAAAAAAAATTGATGATAATACGTCCAAATGTTACAAGAGGGTTGTTAAAATTTCGTGCAGTTACCAGCTACCCAGCCTAACAGGAACGGGATTCTGAATTCTGCAAAAATTTGTTTTGAGAGAGAGCGGTCAGTTACCAGATGTTAAACCATAAATACTGAAAAAAGTTCAAAGTATATTACCCTATAAACGTTAAAAAAAAGAATATTTCTTAAGGCTCCCCTACAACGTTAAAGAGCATTGCTTTTTTGTATGCATCCCAAGTTTTGTAGTTTGATTCAAAAGTGCAAATATTGAAGAATTAAGGTAAACTGTTGCAACAATTTGTTGAATTTCTGTATTATTGTTACATAAATACATATAATAGTATATTATTACTACTATTATAGTTGTGTTTATAATACATAAACATAGAAGAGAGCACTATCTGTGAAACTGCATGTTAAAAATGAAAAAACAGAAAGTTTCACTAAAATTTATTCGAGAACCTCGACAAATTTGCTTCGACCCAAACGAAGTCATTTAAAGAGGAATACAGAAATTTGTCGAGGTTATCGAATAAATTTTAGTGAAAGTTCCTGTTTTTTAATTTCTATTTTTTCGTTGTTATAAAAGTAAATTTTAAAACATAAATTTTATAACAGCTCGCCCTAATTAGGCACATATCTGCATATGAGCATTATTTATTTTAAATAAAAATGTCTAAACGAAAATTAAACTATTACGAAAATATTGACAAGATTAAACAATAATGTAGAAATCCTTTTCCTGTTCATGTATTAATTAAAATACTTCAAAAAGTAATTATTAAAAAAAACTATGGCACCGGACCACCCTCTCACTTGCACACTTATGTACGTTTCGAAAATTTTTGCTACTATACAATTTTGTACCGGGCAGTCAACATAAAAATTAGAGGGAACATTGTGAGTATTCCTAACAATTTCATATCATATTTTTAGTCATTAAATTTGCAATCACAGTGAATCTGAAGGTGTTCTATTTTTTTTCGATTTTGATAAATGATTAAAAAATACACAAAAACAAATATACTCTTCTTTCAATTTAGGTTGGAATGCGTTTCTCTCCAAATCTCCAAACCAACCTTATCCTAACCTAACTTAATCTCATTCGGATATTTAAAACATTTGAAAGAAAAATTAGCCAAATCATTTACCAACGAACAGCTTCTTTAATTTTTATGGTAATATATAGAAATTTTTGTAGTTTCTTAGTCATCTTATGCTTTGAAGTTACGCTGTCTTTAGTTAGTTATGTTTATATTAAAAGTGTGTTAGTTATGAGGGTAGCATTTGGGCTTAATTCCAAGCACCTAACCTTTCTAACAGCCAGAGTCGTGACTATGAGCACTTTTACTTACAGAAATTGAGGTAATCATGAAGACTGCTGTTGCTCAAGATTCATTACATTAGCCTTAGAACTACGAAGTGGTTTTGAAAGTACTAATTATTATGAATATGATGTATAACTATAAATTTTTAGGTACCTACATAAAACACCTTTCTTTTATAAGTATATGTAAAAGTATTTTTAATACCTAATTATATTCCATAACAGGAACCTAAAAAGTAGGACGTTTAATATATTTGCTCGCTTCTGTTTATTGGTTACCTTACTCAAATTTATTTTTACTAACTTGTACAAAATTCACCATAGAGTTAAGTCAATTGGAATGCCCTGCTGCCCCATCATCTGGAGTTGTAATATCAGTAGGAGCATAAGGTTGATGTAGTCCTTGCTACTCTTCAAAGTATGTAATTTGATACCATCTCGAATCCTCAATGTAGCGTAGGGTTTATGTAAACCTTTAATACCACATGTGTGTATACAGGGTGGCACAAAAGAATCGGAACACCAAATTTTTGGCTAAATGATGCCATGTGATTTATTTATACTAAATGAAAACTACTACAAAAAAAAATTTTTAAAGAGTATTAGTTTAGTAGTTTAGCTCGAAATCCAATGTTCCTATACTTTTGTCCAACCCTGTATATGCATCAGTGTTAAGTATAAGGTGCGCATCCCGTGTGACGCGTAACCAAAAGCTATCTCTCAAATTTATAAAATGTCTTCTACATACTCTTAACGTTGTTTTCTAGTTAATATTATATCTCTTCATCTACGAATCTTTTCATGCGTATAGTAGAATTATATATTGAACTAATTGGAAGATGAAATTGAATCCTTTTCGAATTGTATGGCCGACGAGCAAGCATAAAAATTATGTGGCTTCTGATTAAACAATTAATTTCGTGATGATGCATAGAAACAAATTGGAAAATGAAAAACGATTTTAAACTGGTCGTAGGTAATATTTCAAACATAAATTGGCTGATGAAACAAAACAAGCTTTTTGAATGATAATGGATTTTCTGTATTAAGATTCAAATTAGCAGAATAAGTTAGTAAATTACACTGCAATAAAAAGTTTAATTAAGAATAAAAACTAAGTGTGTATATTTAACCGACTTTCTTAATTACTTTTTGCATTTCTCTTTGACCTCTAACCTCCTTTAAGTAGGTAAAATAATATTTCGTACCTGCCTAATTAATTTTTGAAGACATTTCCTAAATTGTGCCATCAACTAACTAGGTACCTACAACATGATTGTTTTGATTGCCCCAAAAACAGAAAAGAGTTTGAAGCACGTCAATGTTAAGTAATTATCTAAGTGTACTTACAATTACAAACCGGAAACAGGTTTTTGAACATGTAAACGACGGTTATATACGTTTAGAAGCCAACATGATCATATAACACCTGTCTATTCTTCAGAACCGGACATTTCCCTATGTTTTTTATACAATGGTTTACACCCTTGTGCCTTCGTATGTATGTACATGGTATAAAGAACGTGACCTTTGCCCCTTTTGTAAATATAAAGACACTCGACGTGAATACAGATGTGATGTACGTAAGGTAATCAAGGAAAATGATTGATGAATCGACAAGGAAAACATGAAACTTAAAAATGAAATATTTCATTAGGATCGCCCATAAAATCCTGATAAAAGAGGTTGAAGTAATAGTATCAGTAAAAGAGTTGGAGGTTGTAATTCTGGTACTTAAATTATAAAAACTTTTTCCAAAATTATTAAGTGATTCATTATGGAGATTGGCATAAATTATATCCAACCTTGCTTTCGGTGATAATAAAATTGAAAATAGTTTTAGGCGAAACTGTTTGGTTGCAGTTACAGGATAATGCGGCTACTCGTTACCAACGTTATTGAAGGCCGGAGCGTTAACGGGTAACGTCATATGAAGGCGTCCTCGCCTCGTAGAGAACTGTTTAAATCTTATAGCCGAAGAATTAATCGTACAAAAAATTTTTTTGATCGCGGATTCTTGTGGAGGAAGATCAGAAGAGCATTTGTGCAAAGTTTTAGCATTGGTAAATAATTGTTACTATTTTTCATTTAACGTTAAGTTTTGCAGAACGTGTTGTTGGACTTTTTTTGTAGATAATTAAATTTAGGATGTCAGTCAGCTGTACATTTTTGTTTTATATCAGTTAATTCATGCAAATAACTTTTGCAACTAAAAATAACAGGCATTATAACAGTAAAACGCCCATAAAATCCAGTTTTTAAGGTTTATGTAAACATTTTTAAGGTAAATATATAATAACCAATTATTCAGAAACGAATAATGAAGAAACCATCTGTCAAATAATAGTACATAACTTGCAGTGTTATTATTCACTAGTAACGATAAGTACTAGTTATTGTTCGATATGACTCGATTAAAACTATAATTTCTAAGGCCCACTCGGCATATGTTTGCTATGTCCATATAATTAAATACACCAAATACGAAAAAATTATTAGTCACGTAAAAAAGAAGATGTTGTTAAGTTCTTCTTCAACATTTTTTGAACAGTTCGTCATACGTTGTAAACCAAATTACTGAAGATGACTTGCTCGTTTAGAGCCGCCTTTAAACAAATTAGTTTTAAATACTTGTTAGTCTTTGAGTGCTTCAAAGAGAACGGTAGCGCCACTATAAAAAAAAAGACCCAAACCCAAACAACCATTGAATACCATGATGAATTTAAAATTAATTTTAACTGATGGTTACTTCAATAATGAAATCTATTGCGATTATTTTTGACAGTACGTCATGCAAAAACTAAACCGTTACATTTCTGTTTCATTCATCGTTTAAAAACAAATTTTGAGATATAAACATTCGCAAATTCTGAAGTTTGATGACGGACAAGTAAAATTCAATCTTCATAATAAAAGTTCAATTTAAATTATAATGGAAATCAGAAGTCGGAAAGTCCAAAACTAATTAAAGTTTATGAAAAGTTGATATTGGTTTTGAACGAAGGAATGTCTTTGGAAACATCCTCTTAAGTGAAGTTCTTTAAGTACCTACGTTTGGACTCCTGAAGATTTTGTAAGGAGATAAGCAGGATTAAAAGTTGATTTATAAGAACATATGCGACTCAGGTCGCTGAAATCCTTTTTTTTTTTTTTAATTAATTACTTGGAGTAACGGTGGAGTGTAAATGATGTCACAGCTTTGAAGAAGACACAATCTTCAAGTTTTCCAGTTAAGGACCACAATGACGACATGCTTCACGTCCATGTGTTTCTAGTGACAGTTTCTTTACTGTCTTATTAGCATCTCTTCTTCTGTAGATCACTTTTAAATCACTTTGCTACACCGAAATTTTACATAAGCAGCTTGTTTTATGGTAATGACTTTTTGTAAACACGAAGATCTCTAATATGGCAAAGAACTTCCCTCTAAAGGGCCATAACCTTAAAAAAAATCATTCATTGATTTATTAGTCACTGTGGTGTATCAGTAAAACTGAATTAAAAGGCATTTCTCTCATAATCTATTTAGTTTCTATTAGTGTAGGTATTAGATTTAGAGAACAACATTGACTTGATGCATAGCAACAACAAAGATAAGTTATATCCGATTAATCTACAATATATATGGACAATGTAATTTAGATTATCTATTCATACTGTCAATTAGTTCTGATACAGTAAATAAATGGACAGTTTGAACGTAATTGACGAACTGTACATATCAAAACTGAATCCGGACACAACATTTTGTCAGCTTTATGATTGATAATTGAGTTCAAAACCACTACCGTAATGCGAACAAATAAATAACAGTTTAATTTGATTCTACTTCCATATACAATACAAGGCAAGTGATTCAAAGAATGTCGAATGCTTCAAACTAAGTGATACGTCGAAGTTTTTTGTGTATTATTAAGTAACGAACATTCCAATGTTGAGCAGTACCCAACTCTTTTGCATCATTGTTCGCAAAAGGACTGAATATTTTAAGAATAAAGGCAGTTTTCAATTTGCCCCAAAAAATTCAAATTTTATTTTACTTGAGTTGCCATACATCGTGTAGATTAGATACGGACTTATTTATAGTCTTTATCAATAAGTGATACATGATACTGCTTGTTTGTTTAAACTTTAAAAACGGTTATTCTAGTGTGTTACGGATACAAATGTAGGGAGAGGGTGAGGGGTATGAAAATATAAAGACACCCATCCTGAACCGTAACCTATTGCAATACACATCGAAGTATTGTATTTCTTGAAGCTCGAAACCAGTATGAAGATGTCATAAAATACAAAAAAACTGGCGTAATACTTCTGTATGTGTTGCAAAAGGTTACGGTTCAGGATGGGTGTCTTTACAACTGGTGGTATCACCCTCTCCCAACATTTCTGTTCGACGTTGTTTTTTTGAACAAGGTCATCATTAGAATGTTTTTGGATATTTGGCATTTCTGAGCGACATTGGTCGTTGCAAAATGAGAATGATCGTGAAACTGGTTACGTAACAAACTGAAGAACGGATAGTTATGTTGTAGATGGTTGATTAAAACCAACTAAAGAACACTTTCAACTGCGGAGCATCTGACATCCTTTCTATTTCGATCGCAGGGTAAGCAAGCAGTCTATCGGCCGAGTTACACTGGACGACTCCGTCAAAGTTGAAAGGCTTCGTGAACTTCCCTTCTAGCTCTTCCATGACAGGTTTTTAGTGCTTTAAAGGTAATTCCCTATCGGAAAGGCAACCTTATTTTAAAACACATACACGTACATAAAAATAAACGTGAGTGTTCGTGACATAACTGTAATTAAACGAATGTTTTAACCGCTAACACGTTTTCCATTAAACTCCATGCTCTCAGTAGAAAATCTTTAATTTTTAATTACTTTGGACGTTTGAACCTTTACAACTCTAGGCTTTTAAATAGGTTCGAAACGGTTTGTTCACTCGCTACGTTCTTTTGACTGAAAATCACTGGAAAAATCAGAAAATGGAGAAACGATATCAACGTTTATTATGATTTACGTTTTACTAGAAAATTTATACTAAATTGTCAATACTTCTTAAGATCATTATTTTATAAGCTGCAGACAATCTACCCTAAAAAAGAGTAGAGCAATTATTCTGAAATGAATTATTTAATACAAACTGCAAGAAGAAAACGTTTGTATTATTAGCAAATGTAGCAATAGATAAAAGAATGCAAGACACATTCTTCAAGATTCAAAGAAGACTATGAAAATTTTTATATTGATTAACTTTCAAAGAGTCGAGTTTAAGCCATCGCCATCGTCGAGAGCTTTCCATGATGTTTCGTCAACATGCATGGTTGACATCTTCAGAAGATCGTTGCTACATTCCCGATATAAAATGTATGCAGAAAGTTAGTTTCATTCGACAAAAGAACAGCGTAGCTCCAGTTGGCCTCCTCTCTAATTGTGGACTCATTTAGCCACTGCCGGACTGTGAATTGCAACCACCGCACCGTACAGAGCGGTAGCTTAACGAATGTCATACAAACATACGAACATTTGCTCAACACAAGGCACACTTTGAGACACACAGCACTCGTAAGTATTATCTTACAAAGAACTCCTGGTCCGTTGCTAATTAAAACGGCAGTACGAAAACACACTAGCGTACACCGTACGTGGAAAAAGGTGTACGTTACAGTCATTATCACGTGTATGACGGGCATGTTCGTTGAATTATAGTCGGGCCCGGTAAACTGCCAGTTCTACTGGAAAATTAATGTGTCATGTGCCCAGATGCTTTATCTTAATTTCGAAATATCAAGTTGCCACAGAGGAATGAACTGACGCGGGATTTTGAAACATCGCTCTTTCCAACGAAGACCGCAACGTCCGAGAGACGAAACCGTAGCGCAGGCCACGAAACCCAAAAATTAACTTAGACCATTAACTCGAATATAAAAGGTGTTCAATTATCTGACATTTGTAAATTGGTGAAAAAAATTTGTCACAGACTTTTTGGTTGCATCTACAAAATAGATGGACAGGAATCAAATAGTTGCTTGGGGTCAAGATGTTTTTTATTATTCCATAGAGATTGTGCATTTGAACAACAGGGGTGGTGGATCATTTCTGAGAATTCCAAACTATTTTAAATCTGGAATGTTTTTAAACAATTTCCAAACATTCCAAATCATTGTTGAAAAAGTCTAAAACGTTCTGGGACATTCTAGATCATTCTTGAATAGTTCAGAACATCCTGGAATGTTATAGAATATTCTCTATCTTGAATGTTTTGTCACAAATTGTTTGGTTGCAACTAGTTGCACGATCGCCACAAAAGGTATGGAAAGGAATGATGATCCGCTCACTTGCAACCAAACAGTCGCTGAGGGCCAAGATGTTTTTATGATTCCATAGAGATTGTGCGTTTGAACGCAGAGCGCAAAAGTTTCGGGCACTCTCGAAAAATTTTGGAACATTTTAGATCATTCTAGATTAATTTTGATAATATCAACCTATTCCCGTAAAATCTAGAACATTCTAAACAATTGCCAGACATTCGAAATCATTATTGAAAAAGTCCAAAACATTCTGGACATTCTAGATCGTTCTTGAATAATTTAGAACATCCTGGAATGTTGTAGAATATTCTGTGACATTTCTGAATATTTTGGAACATTCCATATCATACATTAGTATTCTAAAACATGGACATAGCAACTCTGGATATTATTTTAACTAACTCATACGTTTTCTCTCTAGTTTATTTTCTATGGTCATTCTTTTTACTCCAAAGAGAAACACAAGTCAAAAGGAAGGTTAAAAAACTTTTAAAACTGAAACTACTGAAGTTTTTAACCTTCTTTTAGCTTCTGATTCTGTTTCAGAAGAAGAATTGGAACCTCGGATTATGGAAGCACATTCATTTTACTGTCATATACTTTATTTCGAAACATAATAACTGCGAACTCATTTCTAATCCTATTTATTACCTGCTTTATGTAGTTTCTTGAATAAAATTTCTTTCATAATACAACAAATAACAGTTTTAACAGACATCCAGATTTGTTGTGATGTACCAGAAAATTGATTGAAAGACTTCATTACTTATAAGAGTTATAAACGACTTTTTGGCGACATTAGTCATCGCATAGAGTAAATAAACTTCTTTCCCTTCAAGATTTAAACTTCCCCAATATTCTAAGAAGACTAGGAAGAATGATAGTCTGAAAGCCCGGAAGTGACACTGAAAAATGTTGCTTCGCAGAGATGACTAACACGAAAATGACTGACTTTTTACAGTTACTTCACTTAATTGCAAATCGCTGGCCTTCTAGCGGAATTTTACATGTACTTCTTGTAAGTAATTTATGATTTCCTCTCACAATCAGAGACACCACGATCTGGAACATAAATTAGTACAAATGGTTCAAGTTCCCAATGGCGCCGTAAATTCTCTGCTTCAGTGTTAATTCTGGAATCGTGTTTTGCAAAATATGTAATCAATCGTTGTCTTTTACATATTTTAGCTCGAAATTTAGGAATTACAGCACAATAGAGTGTAGATATTGAACAATAAAATAATGGTTAAATAAATCGTTACATTCTGACATCTAATTGAAATTTAAGTCATTACACGGTTTATTGAACATCGATAACCAGGATTAGCTGGAAATATCTCGTTCACACTGATTGTTATTCAAACGATTCGAACATAAAGGTTTTAATGGAATTACGTTTTTCTGTCAACGACAATAATCAAATATAAACGCTCTAGTGGCCAATAAAATAGTTTGGAATCCCGCTGCATCACAGGGTCCACGACAATAGAATAAATTATTTTAATGGCCATACAATTATTAATTTAAACAACCCCTCCATTAGACGTCAATTTTTAAATTCACTTAAAATAAAGCCAAATTTATTCTCTAAATGAGTAATTTCATGTTATCCAAATTATCATTGGCATCGTTCAAAATTATTATGGACGGGTTGGGAGTAGTTCAAATGCACCACAACATTCAAGAATTTTATCACTTTATCAGTAAAAACAAATGCATTGCGTGTAAACCACTGATAGTATGTCAATGTGTCGCAGAATAAACGTTATCAAAATCACGTCACGAAAAATAATTCGTAAATTTCCCCACATCGAGTTGCATATTATCAAAACAATCTACAAAGAACGAAAGACGAAGAACTTCCCAAACTGTATTAGTCTTGACGAATTGGTAAAAGCTTGCTTCCACGGCCAGTTGATAAACTGGTGATGTCCTGATTCAGGTCTGAAGGTCGCCGTCGTCTGGAGTTGCTTCCTAACGTTTCGCTACTACCACTGGCGAGATTCTTCAGAGGTCCTTTCATCTTCGATAACCGGATATAGACATCGGAGGTGGAAGGACCTCTGAGGAAGCAACTTCATCCGACGATAGCCTTTAGAACTCAATCAGGACATCACCAGTGACGTATGTCAGTCCAATGATATCCATGGTGACAACAATTGGTCGTCCAGATGATGGCTTTTTGAATATTTGCAATTTCATTTATCGTCAAAAGATTCAATTTAGACTCACCCTAATCGATGCATAACCTTAATTTATTACCATCCGCCAGGCGCTAGCTCAAATGCAACCAGCGACTGGGCAACAGTATTCGCCTGTTACGTGCTAGCGTTCGCCACTGCTTACGTAGCTTTGTTAAGCTCCTAAAAATACATGCGATGGTTCATTGGATTCGGAATAACTGGTAGTATCCATGATATGCATCCCATGAGCGCAGACCCAACACCCAAACTGCTTAGTTGCATTATCAGCATCGTGAAACTGTAACCAAACAATTTTCTAACTAAAAATTGCATGTGTGGGTGCTGAGCCTTCAGTATTTTGACAATAAATCACCTGCTGTATTCTCTCCAACACTTTTGTTCATTTTTACTCAGTTTTGCTTGTTTGGGGCATACCCAATCAGCCAATTACGTCGTGTGTTTTTTCGTTAAACGAGTACAAGTTAACACCTTTTGTTATCAAATTACGTAATGATTAATGGCAGCTTTACAGAGGCCTATGTCAGTATCCTTTATATAAAAAACGATTTGTAACGAGCAAGATTGGATTGAATTTCGCCAACTGTGAAAATCAAGACCAATGACTCGGTGCTGGAAGGTGTGCTATTTTATATACTTAATGGACGACGACCAACGAAACCGTAAGGTTTTAAAAATCATTATTCACGTATACGTACTTGTGTACCTATACAGTAGGTGGCGATTTGTTTGTATAAAGCACATGACAGACACAAAGAAAACCTTGTCGAAACTTACCTCTAATAGGTAAATACTTCAACCCCTTCTTTGCCCTTAATCCTGTATTAAGTTTATAAAACGGAAAGAACGAGGATGGCTTGTTAAGAATGGGAACATATACGTATACAAATTATTTGAAACCAAAATACGTGGTTAGTAGATAGTTAAAGAATGCAGATTGTACTGATCCTAACCCAACCTAACCTCAGGCTATTTTTAGTAAGGGTATAATTCAAAATCAATTTTAATACGTAATTATGAAAAGATAATGATGATTAAATAACTTTAATGATTTCTCATCAGCCTATAAGAAAATTTTAATGCGGATATGATGGACAAGCCTATCAGTGTCTGTATTCACGCGTAGATTTCCTATTGTTTCCGCGTGATTAAGGAATAAAAAATATATGTAATTAGGGACGAAATTTCGGAAGACTCAATAGGTTGCCTCCAGTCACAATGTAATATACATCAAGTAAATGAAATTTTCATGGTGGCCAATCTGCCTTCCCAACTTGTTTTGCTGTCGTATGCTGTATGTGAGGTCTAATTACTAATCCGTTACACCGTAAACCACGTTCTGATTGAAACTAATTCCGAGCAACTAAGGAAATTAATTGAAATGAACTTATACGCGGTAGCAGTTGCAACGAATCTGCTTGAGTTAATTAGTTTCCGTTTTTTCTTTCCTTTTTCTGATACGTTAGTTAATATTGATTTAAGTTCACCATATGAATCTTTCATTTAATCACAAAAGTATCATGATTTAACACAAAATAATTAATTACTATAACGTTTGGATTTGGAGCAAAAAGAAAAATTTCTATACTATAAACAAACAAAAAACAAGCAACAGCACTGACAGAAAAATTTCTCATATCTACAAATAGAAATATACTTTATGGAACCTCCTCATACCTTGTTTTCCTCTTTTGCGGATTTACAGTAAAAAAAAAAGGGAAATAGACGCTTTTGAAATCCCATTCGCATTGAAGCATAAACAGATAAAAGAAAAAACGTGACAGAACGTTTTAGAAGCAATTCGTACATTCCTGTAACGTTCAAATAAATGATTTCGCGACTCAATAGAATTGCATAAGATTTTCTCAAGCGATGAGCCATACAGGGTAACGTCTTTCGAATCGACCCTTTCCCTGTGACTACGTACGTCATGAAGTGTAAGCAACAAAAAAAAAAGTAATACACGATAAAATTCTTTCAGGAATATCTAAGCTACTTCCAGAATTGCATATATTTATAGATCTGTATATACTTTTTGCAACTTTCACGCTGAAAAGTCATAGAAACTTATTTTGTGAAACATTAAATAAATAATAGTAACAATTATTTGACATTCTTAAAAAATTCTCTTCTCATTGAACTCTACAAGAAATCGCGATCAAAAAAAAATTTGCACGATGAATCCTTTGGCTAAAAGACTAAAAGTACGTTAGCCTCTAACGATGACGTCAACCGTAAGCTTTCTGGCCTTCCTACTCTCGATGATAACGCAAAGACTCTATGAGGGGATGGACTTACACGCCTACCGGAATATCCATAGAGATATTGCAGATTCGCGGTACCTATAGATATAAACTCATTTAGCTTCTCTTTCTAATGAACGTAAAAGAATTTGTCGTAATGAAAAGGGTTTAATAATCAATTCAACTTAAATTAGGTACCCTAACCTATGTAATCTACCAATCTCAATGGAATAGAAAATGTAAAACAGCATTGAGGACGAGAATAGAAAAACCACAGACATCTCAACAATCTTTTGCACAATTTATTGTTCGATCATTCTCAGGACTATTTTAAGGATACATTCATTTGCGTTCACAATAAGTACCTGCATGTAGCTGAGTCTGTTTACCTGAAAACGAATAGACAGGTACGTCGTTTTCTACGTGGTATTAAGAATTGAAAAAAATGTTCATCGCTTTGTTTTACGAAACAACGCAAGCCTCATTTGAATACTAAATGCCACCCACATTGAGGGTAACAATACGAGGGAGGAGGCTTAAAAAATGCATTCTTTAAAGTAAACAGATGTACGTGCATTCAGTTGCATTTTCTTGAAATTCTCTTCTGGGTACGTAGGTACCTACGTAATAAGTGGATGCTTCAATTCAAAAAATAAAGTCCACTTGGCGACATGCCTTTTGATAATTTCTTTACTAATTGCAACCAACTTGTTGAAATTTAAATACATATAAATTGGCATCATTTATTGCATTAGGCAACAGCAAATTAGAAAATATAAATACGAACAAGTTTCAGGAAATTTATGTCATTTATATCTTCATTTGGTATATATTTCCACCACCAATAATAATTCAATCAATTCGATTAATCATCCAATAATACCACGGTCTTCTTCCGCATACTGTTGAAGACTAGTCGTGAGGATTAATATACAACCACAGATAGCACGAGAGCACCATCTGGGGCTTTTTTTTATGAAATACAGGTAAGGATTTTGATGATGATTTATCTGTACAATAATTTAGATCATTTATGCTGCTTCACTCATGTCTAAAATTATTTATTAGTTAAATCAAAAATTGCATTAATTTTGCATATTTAAAATTTCACTCATAATTAAGCTTTCGTTTTAACCATAGAGCTTATGATACTATAGTGTTAAAATGAATAGAGTGGCTTCAAAAAGAGGTAAATATGGCACTATTATTTGTAGAATATTCACAAGACCTCAAACCATCACTCAACTTTTACCTACTTATATTAAATGGCATAGATGGCACATATTTGTAAGTGAGGTTAGAAAAACAAATGAACGGTACGAGTCGACATGAGTGACAGCAAATTGGTAAACCACAACACAACAGAAAACGCGATATCGCGAACAGAAAAGCGTGTTCCCATAATTAACGTAGCCTCAAAGTTGAACAAACGGAATGGACGAAAAGAGCGAACAAAAAAAAACAAATTCGGATATGTTCACGTCAAGAGGAACAACACTGTCATTTACTCGAACCATTCATCACGACCATCTACGATAATCGTTACACGGAGCCTACTAGATACCTTTTAAATTCGAAAATTGAATAATTACGAATAATCTTCATGTACGCTGCTTCTTCTTCATCGCGCCAGTAACTCTCAACAAAAAATGAAGAAAAACATCACAGAGTGGCACGAAAATATTCTCTATTTCGTTTCCGTGACGCTACTACAAACCGCCGTTTTGGCGACCACTCAAGTCTAATGTAACATGTAATTATACAGGGTTGGCCAAAAGTATGAAAACAATACAAATGACTGAATGAAATGACTGAATGAATTGTAAATCTGGTTCAACCGTTACCATAGAGAACATTAACATTGAACATGTATTGTTTTGGTCGTGGATTTTTGTACAAGAAGAGCTTTCGTGCAAATTTTAACACTGACATTTGACGTAAAAGTTTTCGCAAATGCGTTTTTTGATTTTTCGACGTATAAGTAGCGATAACCATGGTAGATAAGGGAAAATAAGTAAAGAGGAATTTTTGTGTATGAAAAAAAGTCTGGAACTGTAGTACTTTATCATTTTCTTTTGAAACACTGAACTTTTTTACCTATAATAGATAGATACGAGTTGTCAAACTTTTTTTTAGAAAATTCAATTCTCTACAAAAAAGTTCTATCAAGGTTTTCGCTACGTAAAAGTCAAAAGTGACAAAAAAAAACATTTTGAGAACTTTAACATCAAATAAATCATAGTAACAATTACTTCACAATAACAGAAATCTTCACAAATACTCTTCTCATCCATTTCTAGAAGAATCCACGATCAAAAAAAATTTTGCATGATAAATACTTTAGATTAAAGACTAAAACAGTTGCCTACATTCTCCCCAATGAACTGCGTCACACGTTAAGCATTCGGGCCTTCATCTTCTCGATTGTAACGGTCTAACCCAAATACCCTCAAGTTTGTTCATTTAAACAGGGCGGCACCCTGTGTTTATTCCAGATTTTTATTGCTACAAAATCCTTAAATTCAGATGGACGAATTCGGAAAAGAAGATCAATCACTGTAAAAATATACAGGGTAATTCAATTTAAATAAAAACCATTGAGGATATTCGCCGATAAACTGGAAGTACAATAACGACTCTAACACAAACTTTTGAAATATTATGTTATAATGTTTCCATTTTAATGACAACTTGTTGGTTTTATACTATAACCAGATACTGAATAGTAGAAATTTTTGAAGAAATAATTGTTTTCAAAAAATAATTCAAATTCTTACCGATTCTGGAAGGGAAGCTTACCTGTAAAAGAAAAAGAATAAATATTAGAAAAATTAATTACGTAATTGATAACGTATTTCTATGTAGGTACCTAAATCTTCTCAATAAATAATTCACATACTTTCAGAAGAGGGTTGATAAATTGTTTGAAAACGATAGCATTCCTCTTTAATTATAGGTATCTGATAGAAGATAAGTATAAGATCATCTTCTTGTTCCCTATTTTTTTTGGTGAGCTGATTGGTCTCATTAAAAGGTATATAGCGCTGTCTATGGTAGGTACATACAATTCAGCGGTAGGTTTCTTTTAATATTCGATGCCTTGAAAATGCCGAAGACAAAAAAAAAGCGTCTACCACTAAAGAGTACACGTAAGAGTGCCTTGGAACTGTTTCTTATCAGAACAAGCTTTTAAGTTTACTCCGAAGGTATTTAGAATTACAGAGATAAAGAGGCCGTTTACAAACCCAACAGCTCGAGATAAGTGGTCCAAAGATATCACGCGGCATGTTGACGACTACGAAAGGCGAAGAAAGTTTATTTCAATGGTTGAAACCAGAATGCACTGTACTATTTTGCACTTACTGGTTACTTCAGAACAGACAAGGGTAATTGTATAGATACGCCTCCCCCTAAACGAGTTTCCTGAAAATTCAGGATGTTGTAGAGTTCGCCACGCTGATCAAGAATATACCTATATATGTTGGGCAAGGAAACCACCCCTTCATGGTATCTTTAAAGCTTTTTCATTTCGTGTATTTGTCTTTCATGTCTATTGTAAAATGTAAATGTAAAGACACCCATCCTGAACCGTAACCTATTGCAATACACACGGAAGTATTGCGACAGTTTTTTTTGTATTTTATGACATCTTCATGCTAATTTTGAGCTTCAAAAAATACAAAAAACAGTCGTCAGTTGAAGATATTCGATGATTTTCGATTTATCGATAAACAATAACTACAATCAGCTACCGCCTAAGACTAACTGGAGCTGATCTGATCTGAAGACTGAACCTGAACTATTTTTGGGCAAAAGTTTCGACAGATGACGATAATTATCGATATCTCGATAACAATAATAGCAAGTGATAATCATTATTATTTTGGTAACTGTCGATACTTATTGGTATTGTACTCAATGATTATAGATATGTTCGTTATTTTTTGTTATCGATCACAGATAGCAACTTAGTAGTAACTGTTCAAGACTTCGTAAAATCAATTGCTGCCATAGAAGTAGATCTCTATACCTTTCTTGTATGATTTATTATTAATTTTATGTATTAAACCATTATTTTAACACAATTCATCAACTCCTTAACTATTGTACTGAGGAATAAAACTTTCTAAAAGAAATGTCTACCTTTTTGTACACATTTTTATATTTGTGTACGTCAACATTTCTATGGACAACTACATATTGTATAATCTGCCCCACTTTCTAATCTACACCCATACCGAGCACGTACTATGGTATGTAAAGCTGAGTGCAATTTGGTCTTTTTCTTTTAAAGAATTAACACAAGCTAACGGTTTACACATAAAAATGAATTCCAAGAAAGCTTAACGGATTGCATTTAAATTTAATGAGCGCATCTCTTTTAGCTGCATCGTTAGTGGAGATTCCTTGCTATGAAGGAACGAGTTGCACGACTGTGTCATATGCATTCTAATTGAAGAATGAGGTGAGAACGTTCAAAAGCGCGGAATTACTCTTTTCCGCTTCTGGCTGCGAAACTCCAAAAGCTTCTCGTTTGACAGACTCAAAAGGAAATGGTAATGATAAACAGCCTTCTCGTTTTTAAGAGGGTACATTTTTTTTCACCCTCTAAAACCCAGATTATAAAGAAACTGGTCTATTAATAAAAATTAAGAAAAGTGTGTGTGTTAGGTTTTACACGCAACTGGCGTTTAATCCTTGAGAACTTCTATGTAAAATACATCGACAGTCGGCAGAAAACGTTTATTTATAATATATTTTATATAATTAAGATGGCATATTAAATAAATCAAATTATAATTAATTAAAATAAAAATATTGTAGTGTTCGTGGGTTTATTAAAATTTATTTACAAGACTAAGTACAGGAATATAATTTATTTACACTGATTTAATTAACTACCTTAAAATCACTATTAATTAATACGAACTTAGCTTACTATTTATTTACAACACTCACTTATATGCGCGTCTCTATTTATTTGTCTTTTCACTTCTTCACTGTCGATTTATTTCGGATGTTACCACTGTCACGGTCAATTTATTACTAACTAACTGTCGAACGTCTTTCCACTTTTATAGCATCATGGAACAATCCAGAAAAGTCTGGAAGTTTGTAAGATTGTTTACGTTTTCGGCGAACCGCTTAATTACTTTCCTGGAAGGCAGGCACGGAACACACATATACAAATACGACGCACACAGCCGACACCGGCCTTGGCTAGTCGAGCCGGCCGGCAACGCATACAAGCGTACCCGGTCGCACATAAGCAAGCTCGCGTTCGCTACAATATAATAATAAACTGACAACATAATTTATTTTAAAATATGATGATAAGTAAGTTATTTTTCTGGATTTTTTGCAAACACTATGAGGCTAGATTAAGTAAAGGGTGAGGTAAGGCGTTACCACCGTGAGACAAGGCCTGCGCGCTGATTACGTAACCACTTATGCTGCACATGAGCCTACTATCAAAGTAGGCTCACACACAACATACGCAGTTACGTAATCAGCGCGCAGGCCTTGTCTCGCGATAGTAACGGTTAAGGTTCGTTAAATTAATTGACAATAAATTAGTATCTACCGCCTATTTTTGTCTTTTGTTCTTCATTACGCAATAAAGTAGATCATGAGACCTCGTGTATATTCGAGGCCCTCGTGGTCTGACGCCTAGACTCTTTGTTCATGTACTCGCTCTAGTCACCGGACAGACCTAAACATTCCAGCGTGTTTTCCTCTTCCTATATGCGTTCAGTATACTTTGGGAAGGGAAAGCATATGAAAGTGGCAACGGTAGTTCCGTAACGCTGACATACGTTACGTTCACCCGATTTTACTTCCTATATTTTTCATAATAATTCTTAAGGAGTAAATTCTACTAAGTGGTATCATGTTGAGTTTGGGTTATGTTAAGGACTATTTTTTGGTTTAGACTAAGTAGGTAGTGAAAATAATTGAAAATGCTTGTAAACGTTAATTAAGACAAATTAATGTTTTTATGGCCATATCGAGATTGCTTCCCAACAGCCCTTTTCGTGAATTTTATTGCTCAACACTACAAATGACATTCGCGCCAATTTGGAATGGAAAACTTATTGTTCGGGATTAACGACCAAGAAAGAATCGAGTATATAATTAAATGAAAAGACATTAATAACAAAAAATTTTAATTCGTTTGTATTTGCCCATGAAATTACCACTTTGCAACACGGTCAAGTGAGAATTCGTTTTGATCTTTCTTTAATGGCTATACGAAATAAATTGATTCCTAAATTGCAATCATATGAAGTAATTTAATAACAATAAACGTAAACACTTTAAACATTCGAGAATGTTTTGCTATATGAATACGAGTAGACGAGTACAAATTAATAGGTAATCATAAAAAATTGTACGTAAACGTATCTATGCCTAAATGGAAAGATGTTCCGCATTTAGCCTGATTTAATCAATTTGAACTACGAATAACCTAACCACAAAAATTTTTGCGATCCGACATGTTCTCATTTTCCGGCTCACTATAAGGTAAACGATTATCTTCGCCTCTATTTATACAGAAAAAAAAACTGCATTAAAAGCAACTTCTCAAGCTGTATGAAAGAATTTACCAAACACAATTCCAATTTCTAGGAATATGAAAGTAAAATGGACGTGCAACAATTTAAATAGATTTGTTGCTGTAACGGCTACACAATTATATAAGTTTACTATTTTACATTTCCGCTGTTTATTTGTTAAGATTAAATAATTTCCAAATTATTTTCTGATTTGCTTTGACTTTCTAGGCTTGAGAGTATTGCAATTTTCACATAGTTGCGAAACTATTTGGTTAGGTAGGTAGGATTTTTTTTCCCTTAATAACAAACTGAAACCCCTAGAGATAACTATTTTTTTTTTATAATAGGGGTTCGAACCGTTACCATTGTGAGACAAAGCCTGCGCGCTGATTACGTAGCCATGCACTACTATGCAGCCTACTACGATAGTAAGCTCATGCGCAGCATAGGAGGCTACGTAATCAGCGCGCAGGCCTTGTTTCACGATGGTAACGGTTCGAACTCGCGACCTATACAACCTTACCACCTCAGCCATGCAACACGCCTTACAATAAAGAAAAAATTGACATTTTTTTAATGCAACTCACAAATATGTGATTATGTTAACAACTTTTACCGAAACGAAGGGTCGCCATTGTTTTTACGTTATCGAAAACTATTTTTGGTAGACAAGGCAATTATAGTCATGGTAGAACAATTACGTCGAGGAAATTGATCGTTAAGAAGCGTATCGAAGTAAGCACAGAAAAGTAAATGAGGTATGTGAAGAATTGATCCAGTGCTTGCCCCGTTGTCGGTTGTCGAACGATGAAAAAATTTACAAAGCAAAATTAAATTTGTAACCAAAACGTTTTGGAGCCGGTGGTCAAACAAAAACTTGCACGGCGGTGTAAGTAGTAGGTACATGCGTGACTGAGTTACCACAAAATTACAACAATAACCACCACGTAAGCATCAAATTGAGTTACGACACAAAAAAGAAAAACAACGTGGAAGTGCATTTTTAGTTAGCAATTTTCACAATATTATGTAAGGGTTTTTAACGAATTTAAATCTTTTTCCAATTCAATAGTTATTGTTTAACATTTTCGTGAGAATACTGAATAAACGTTCCAAATGTGTAACTTGACACCAGAGGTTGTAAATATAATCTCCTAAGAACAATCAGCAATTCCAAACGTGACTGAAACGACTTGTTTTGGTGTTTATTAAAAACAAAAACAAATTATGGACGACTCGTACGTAAATGTAATTCTACCCTATTGCTTGTAAACAAACTTTCTCATCCAAACTAAGATGAAATCTGATAGTATATTGAGTAGATTAAAAGATTTATTTAATTTAATGAATGGATATTCCCGATAAACCCCATGTTATCTTAACACCACGCTGAAAAGGAGTCAAATTTCTTGAATACTATTGAACCCAAGTAGTAATAAAATACGCGAGGTATTTTACACAGGAAAAAGGGACAGGATGGTAAAATAGTTTCTAGTATATGAAGGGCTAATTAGAAAAAAAGGGTAGCAAAAAAGAATGACAGAGAAAGAGTATCTAACAAATAAATTCAAATTTAATTTTACTTAAAATTAGTAATGTTATACATATATTAAAAAAATAGGAACTGAACCAAATTAGGTAACTGTTTAATTTAGTAGTTAGGAACATTTCTTGATTACCATGAAATTTTAGTGTTGTAGTGTAGGTAATTCATTTTGAACAAAAATGGTTATCTTGAGGACGTTAAGAAATACTACTTTGGATTGTTACTTTTAAAATAAAAACAATTAAAAATCCACTTTTTTGAAAATTGAAAGTGGTAAGTAGCTTCAAGATGGAGAGTAAGATTGGGTTAAGTTTTCTCAGGTTAGGCCACATTGGGTTCGGCTAGTTATTTTACCCTCGTCCCACTTCTCTTTCCACTAACCTAAACTTTCAAGAAATCCAGTTGGTAGTTGGATTGATATCATAGATATTGATCTACACATGTACGTATACACGATGACCAACATATAATTTTGGCAATTTGTATGTATAATATACAGAGAGTTATCATATTATTTTAATACCACAAATAGAGTTTAACTATTTTATATATTCTTTTTTATAAAGAAATAAGGGAGAGATGGTCACTTTTGATCTACTTTCTTACATAACACAAAATTGATGATAACCCTAATAATTAATTGTGGGCAAAACTAAACGTCATTTTAGAACTAGATTGAGCGAACCTATAAGAAAAACATCAGACTTTTTTAAATATTGTCACGACACAATATTATCCAAAAAAATGTAATTAATATGTATACTTTGATCTACCATAATAGCTGATGTACGTGCAATTTTTTTTTTGTTTTCTATTAATTTTTGTGAACCATTTTAAATTTTTGTTAAATTGGTAGTAGGTAGGTATAGCACCTTTGCTTGAGTGAGATGTCTTATAATTTGGTTTTATTTTTGTATTTTCTGGAACCTTAATTTAAATTTTAACTCTTAAATTCAGTATATCGTTCATTCTCTATTTAGATTTGAACTTCTTTTATCCCCTAAGGACTCAATTTATTTTTGCTTGTCTCAACCAAATACACGCTGGCTGCTACCTATACAGGTTAGTATACATTTTTTAGGTCAAAATTTCTCATCAAATGTATTATTGAGTTAAATTTTGGAATCTTATTTCAATTTTTTGTTTTAATTTCATTCTATAGCTGTAATTTTGTTATAACAAAATCCACCGAAACGTCGCGTCCCAATAAAGAAATTGAATGATATTATCGACAATAAATTTTGTTTATTTAATATTTTTACACCATTCCACATTTAAACTTTTTCTTAAGTAACTTTAAGACTTTTTAAAAAGTGTAAAAAATCTCTTCCAACAAATTAATCCATATCTATGTGAATTAATAATTTTGTATTGGCAGAATAAAAATACATGTTTAATTAATTAATAAGTGATGTTATTGAAAAAAAAAATCTGTGGAATTTTGTTCATCACTGGAATCTCCGTGTGTATTCGCCAAGGTCGGAAATAGGTAAGCAATGAATCTATCATAATCACGTAGGAGTGAGCAAGTTGATTTTCCGCCATTTAGCATTCACAACATATAATTATGATCAAGCTATTGAATAGCACATTGCAACACGTCAAGGATGCGCAATTCTTTTTTTAAATCATATATTATGTACTCATTGCGAAACTATAGAAAAACAACACTTGTTCACTGATATTATCCTTAAGGACATATCTACCATTTCCATAGATAAATACAATAAAATATGAACAGAATTTGGTAATTATGTACATTAGCGTACCCTCTTTCGATTTCAACAAATACAAAAAACGGTCGTCATACATCCGTGTGTATTGGAATAGGTTACGGTTCAGGATGGGTGTGTTTACATTTACATAGCCCTCATCCTTTCCCAACATTTGTATTCGTAACACACTAAGATTAACTGCCTTCAATTTTTAAACAAACAAGCAGTATCATGTATCACCTATAGATAAAGACTAAATTATTCCGTATCTAATCTACAACAATGAACACTACACGATCTCAATATTCGAATAAATCAACAAACCACCATTACTAATCGCGTTTTACAATAGACACGGAGGACAAATACCTACACGAAATAAAGAAGTTCAAAAACACCATGAAGGGGTGGGTAAGCTAATGTACATAATCACCCAGAATCTTAAGTGTAATAATTATCTTTAATTAATCATAGAATATCAGAGTGATTGCCCGGACTTTTAAGCTCTGTCACAATTTTCCTTTAATTCCCAAGAGAATAAGCTCTTTTTTTGTAATTTACATTGTAGCCATAAAAGGGAGGATTTTAAATTCAACATTGTGTCTACCCAATTTGTGTTAAGTGGATCCCGATTCAGCCAGGTACCTGAAGGTACTTGCTAATTAAACGTTTTGTTCCTTAATTTTCTTATAATTTGTTAATTGAAGGCCTAGGACGGCGGAATGAAAAGAAAATCGCATGCAATTACCTTACCCAGTAGGTGGTACCTAATTCCCAACGCACATAAATTCTCAGTATTGTTCAGTCATAATTTATAAATTGACTCAAGTCATTCTCAAGAAGTTATACTTAATTTGAAAGCACCTAGTGCGTGTAACATCTTCCCCATTTTTGTGAAGACACGGTATAATTCGATGGCTCCTTAATGGAACTTCTGTATCCGGTTTGAAGCTTATAATTTTACGGGTTTCAACAAAAGTAACATTTGTATTTCGGTAGCTTTACTTTTTGTTTCACATAGAGAAAAAGGAACAGTACCTAGCTCATTATAACTAATTCATTAAATTATACATTTTTGTCTCAATTTGAGAATTTCTACAATAGTTAAGACACCATACGTAAATTTTGAATCATGACTCATGAAAAGTTCTTTATTATAATTACTGCAAGATAATATAAGACATACGTCATGCAGTCTCTTTCATTCTATCTCACTGTATCCCCTGCAAGACAAATGGATGAAGTTTTCACCCTAAATTTCAGAAATTCTTCATGAAATAATATTTTTCCATTAGCAGCCCTTATGCCATTTTTTATGAATCCTCTAGAGTGAAAAGTTTCATCCTTTTACTGGGCAGTGGTTAGAAAATCATGGAAATTTTTTCAATTTTCTTTACATTTTTAAAATATTATTTCAACCCTTTCGACGCTTTTAGCAGTTATGCCTAAAAATTTTTTATCACAAATTCGATACAGAAGAACTTACAAAATCGTATCACCTCTTTTTTTTTTTTTTTTTGAAAATGGAAATCGATTTTTTCCTAGGAACGCCCTATGGGAATGGTTCAAATTTCCTCTTGTTCTACTTAGAAAAGCGAGGACCTAAATCTGTAACTATCTCAGTAAGTGTTATAAAATTTTGAAGTGTCAAGGTGATAACGTGGGTTGAAGTACAGCACCTCCTGCCCTACAATATTTTCCGGAAACCTTTCATGTCCATTTAGGAAACAGTAACATTACCATCTTGGTAGGTAGTTATAGTAAATACAGCACTTTGTTTGAGGTAATGTGTAATTGGATGTAAATCATGGTGTAACTGAGATAAGGATGATAGGTCGTTGGAAAAAGTGGTTGATGGTACCTACTAGAGAAACGGTTACGCTGCGCTGTATCGTGGGATTGTTTACACTACCAATAATATGGTAGTGGACCTCGCCCACCACAAGGCAAAGGTGCCAAGAGCTGTGTAAATGCACAGTTTGCCGAACAATTGGTTTCTTAGCTGAGAAAGCAGAAAAATACGAAGAAGAGCCAACCAAATATGTCACACGACTATTAGCACGATTAGGTAGGTACTAGTTTTGTCGATATTCTCTCATAAAAATAATTTGATTGATTTTCTCCCACAAAATCAATATCTGATGAATTCTTTAGTGACTCTTTTTTATATAACCCTTCGCGAATAGGGAGGATATTAATCTGCTAAAAGTATACTGCAAATACATCACAAAAAGCTTAAAAGCTCAAAAAGGGAAATTACCAGTACGATCGACTTCCGCGTTTGAAATGCTGTATATTTTCGACGGTATAAGATAAGAAAATTCGATTATCTACCCAAAAAGGGCCAAAACATTTTATCGACAGTGACAAACCACCACAGTTGGGGTTCACTTGGTTGTCTGTGGTTGTTTCAAGCAAAAACTGCTACAAACACCAGCACCAGAGCACTAAACATTTGATCATTTCTGACACTGTATCCGAAGAATTTGTATTAACGAATAATTTTGATTGTGTTCTGAAAATTTAGGGGAGATTTATTGTTAAATATTGTACTTTCGGTAATAATTTAGACTATTTTTAAAAACCCAATTAAAGATTATTTTATTTCGTGTTCTTGATAAAAACAGACTATGTATTCTCCTATTTTTCACAAAATCATTTCCGTTGTAATAGTATTCATAATTATTACATAAATTAAATTTAACAATAAAAAATTATACGATTTTATTATATTTAATTTAAATAATTATAAGTATTATTGCAACCAAAATGATTTCGCGAGAAATAGGAAAGAGAAAGAACAAAATCACTATTAATTAGGTTTCTCAAATAGTCTAAATTACTGTTAACAGTTCTATATTCCATAAATTTAAATTAAAATAAAACAGAACAATTTCATCTTCTTTTCTGTTATAATTCGTCAAGGACCTGAGCTGTGTACGCTCTTTTCAGTCCTTTAACATTTCTCAACTTTCACCTGATCAAAGCCAGATATACCTACATAATTATCCCTTGGACGCTTTTTTTTACAAAATTTTGAGTGTACGCTTTTTTCACTTATTCCTAATAAGATACATGGTTCATTTTAAATGAACAACAGCAAAAACTCTTAGGAGGTGACCTACAGTTTCTTGGAAATTATTAATTTTTTTTTTGAAGTTTTAGAAATCGTAAAAAATTTAAAAAAGTTTAATTGTGAATAGATTTCGAATTTTTTAGATTTTCTGATCCCAAGGGCCAAGGACCCAAACTCCCCTTTCGTGGAACTGCTTGTGTTTTGAGTACGTCCCTGATTGTATTGGAAGCAAAATTTAGTACATATTAAACATTATAATTCGTTTAGAAGTTTGCATTCTAAAAAAAAAAAAAACATTAAAGTCAATGTCCACCGAAGAATACGAAATAAAACTCCTAAAAACTTTCACAAAATAATTATAAAACCGTGTACCCAATACGATCATTTCCTTGTCTATTTACAATCAATTAAAATTAAAAAAACCGAATGTACGTCATTATTTCCTTAATTAGCCATAAAAATATCATTTAATATTAATTAGTCAAAAATTTTACATCGAAAACATTTAACACTTATGTGTAAGGTTATATATTTAATATTAGTTGCCATTAGAACTGTAAAATAAGGTCTTTTTTTTTTTTGAAGTGGAAGCGAAAACTGATTACAAATAATTGTGTAACTTTTTCACTTGCGTATAATGAGGTCATGAGCACTGACCAGATCGTATAATTGGATGATTAACACGTTCTGAATTAATTAAAAGTAATTATTATAGCAGAATCGCTTGCTCAGGTTTCGCGTCTAGCCCGACGTTGAATTTGTGCCTATGTTGTGTTCAAAAGATACAAGTTTGTATCTCGTAAAACTTACATTTAAGAAGGTTTTGCGTCAGTAATAATTGTTATTGTAATTCGATGAATATCCAATTTATTGTTGCTTAATAATAGAATGAAATTTGAAATAACTGCAATTTATTCATATGTGGAGTCATTAATAACCTAGTCTTGGTCTACTTCACTCGGTTTAGTTTAATGAAAAACCGAATGAGTTGGTTTTTACCTTCGACCACAACAATTTATATACCTAGATAATACGCTTTGGAAAGCAATAGACCCAATTGAGTAAATAGAAAAACATGAATTTTCAATTACATTTGCCTCTTCTTTTTGTTGGGTGTTTAATCGAACCAAAAACATGATTGTGAAAAATTGATCTGATTTTCTCTTATTAAGGTAGGTAGGTACATAAAAAAGATTGAGATCAAAATGTGTGCTAAGGAATATTTAACAAAAATAGGGAAAATTTTTAATATAGGAATGTGTTGATTTCCAAATGAAAATGAAAATTGAAAACTTCCCATGATTTTCTAACCACTGCCCAGTAAAAGGACGAAAGTTTTCAGCCTGAAGGACTCATGAAAAATTTACATAAGGGTTGCTAATGGCGAATGACCATTTTAACTACGGGAAAGTTGATGGAAAATTTTCGTGAAATGATCTTAATGATCTTTTGCTATTAGCAACCCCTATGTAAATTTTTTATGAGTCCTTCAGGGTGAAAACTTTCTTCCTTTTACTGGGCAGCCGTTAGGAAATCATGGATTTTTTTTTAACTTCCTTTAAATCTTTAAAATATTATTTCAACCCTTTCGACACTTTCAACACTTATGTCTAAAAATTTTTTATCAAAAATTCGATATTTTCCTATCGATTTATGAAGGTGTGACAGCAGTTAGAAAATCGTCACAGTTCACATTTTTTTTTGAAAATAGAACTGGAACTTTCAAAAGGAACGCCATACGGAAATTGGTCAAATTTCCTCTGGTTCTACTCAACTTTGCGACATATTTCACTACTAATCGTGAACCCAACTGACGCCAGGTCTATTCTTTCATCTTTTGAGAAAAACTAAGTCCAAATTCTTACACACAATGATTTATTTATTATAATATAACCACATACATATTTACACGTTAAAATTAAGCTTAACTCAACTTTCATGGAATAACACGCCTCCATTATGACTACACAACGCCTATGAATAATTCTAACAAAGTAATTTTTAAAAGGCATTGAAGAACCACCTATTCTGTTGGTACCTAACGAGATGGGTTGGTCCTATTCTAAGACTTTACAAGCAAAACATTATTACCATCAGATGTAAATACTAACCAAGACGTAATTGAATATAATGTTCAGATAAGGATAAAAAAATTCTATGTGTATTCGACTTGGAAACGTTTAAAGTAGAATGGGGTGGATTAATAATATTACTTTTTCAGAAGGTAGGTATAGGTACCTATTAAATTATGAATAATGTTCTTCCTTTTCATGAATTTCTCTGTACCTACTACTATAGAATAAGTCAATTTTGCTTTAATTTACTTTGGCGCACCTTTGAAAGGAATTCTTCATTAATTGTTTAGAAACAAACAAGTCAAGGAAAGCGACTCATAATAGCTACTTATTGTGTGATTTTCTCGGCTTTTGAATAAGTACTGGATTAAAAATTTGTTTTAAGCAAAGTAATTGGAGGTCGGAAAGATGAACCAGCCTTTAAACCACCATTACTCTTTAAGATAATTGATGTAGCTTATTGCTCATTAATGTACAGTATTTAATAAGCTACAGTATGAAAGACAGTGTCTTACTGGAAACTTCAGAAACAGTTGACGACAAATAGGATTTCAATAGAGCCCTAGGTGCTACATCTACTTGGAATTTTAAGTTGCAAGAATGACGTGCATTGATTGTAATTTATATTTGCATCTAACGATTCTCTGATGACGTTAGACAATATTTTTCCGTAATTGTATAGATACGCCTCCCTCTAAACGATTTTCCTGAAAATTCAGTATGTTGTAGAGTTCGTCATGCTGATCAAGAATATGTGTATATGTTGGACGCGGAAACCACCCCTTCATGGTGTTTTTGAGCTTCTTCATTTCGTGTATTTGTCTATTGTAAAACGCGATTAGTTGTAGTGGTTTGTTGATATATTCGAATATTGAGATGGTGTAGTGTTTATTGTTGTAGATTAGATACGGAATAATTTATAGTCTTTATCTATAGCTGATTCATGATACTGCTTGTTTGTTTAAACTTTGAAAACGGTTATTCCTAGTGTGTTACGAATACAAATTTTGGGAAAGAGTGAGGAGTATGTAAATTTTAACACACCCATCCTGAACCGTAACCTATTGCAATAGACACGGAAATACTACGGCAGTTTTTTGTATTTTTTGAAGCTCAAGACCAATAGACCAATTAGATTCTAGATCATAAAAGTATTCGATGTTATTACAAATTGATTATATTTGGACAAAGGAATTTTCAAATCAGTTGCTTCTTGACTGACAGTCGTTGATATCTCCGGATATGATTATATTATCCTTTCTGAATACATTAAGCTTTGACGAATAGCTACTGTGATACGCTTTTTATCAAAACTTTTGTCATAATAACTACCTCATGTTTGTTGTTTGTCACGCTAGGTATCATGCTCAGTATAGTCCAGGTCATTGACTGTGTACAAACTACAATAAGCCTTTAAGGACACCGATCCGTACAAATTCAATTTGGGTACTTTAAATGGAACCATTTTACGGTCCGATAGACTTTTTACTGAACAGCCTTTTTGTCATTTAAACGTTTACTTGGAGACTTAAATTGACTGTTTTTTTTTTGTTGGATGCTGGTTAGCTTCGTGATCTATTGAAGACGTGATACTTTTTAGTAGGAAAGGCAAACTTTATGGACTTTTTATCAAATAGTTTCGTTTATAAATAATAAAAGTCAATAAAAATGAGCTTTTGCAAACTGTAAAAATACCAAATTAAATAAACCATGACTTATTGTCAATTATAATACGCTGAGGTATCGCTAAATTTAGTAAAAATTTCCAAAACGTATTTTAATAACAATTAAATTAAGATTAATAATTTTCAAAGAGATTACAATAGGAGTTGAATAAAACTAAGTTACTTATATTAATTCGACTTTAAAAATTAGAATGGACGTCAGGGTCGAGACTGGTTTATTGTGCTCCCATTAGTAAGTCTTTTATTCCACAATGAGACTAATGATGCGTTTTAAATAGATCACATTTAAAAGATTACGATGATTTTCCTCTTCGATGATGGGCCGCGGTAATAAAAAACAATAGAGATGTTATGCGGGGTGTGGCCCCATTGTAATGGCCCATTAAAAATATTAAATTGCGATATCGAGTTACCCAGAAGAATGTGACTAAGCGTTATTCAATTAAAGACTTTTAATAGCTCAATTGGACCCGATTAGTGATCAATAATGGAGATTAAAGCATTAAGAAATTATAAAAAGATGAAACTAAAAAATAAATATTTTTGGTAATTACGTACATTGGCTTACCCCCTTTCGATTTTCTTTAAAAAAAGAATATACCTATATGTTGGGCGCGGAAACGACCCCTTCATGGTGTTTTTGAGCTTCTTCATTTCATGTATTTGTCTTCCATTTCTATTGTAAAACACGAGTAGTAATAGTGGTTTGTTGATTTATTCGAATATTTAGATCGTGTAGTGTTTATTGTTGTAGATTAGATACGGAATAAGTTATAGTCTTTATCTATAGGTGATACATGATACTGCTTGTTTGTTTAAACTTTGAAAGCGGTTATTCCTAGTGTGTTACGAATACAAATTTTGGGAAAGGGTGAGGGGTATGTAAATGTAAACACCCATCCTGAACCGTAACCTATTGAAATACATATGGTATAAGTATTACGACAGTTTTTTGTATTTTGGAAGCTCAAAAGCAGTATGAAGATGTCATTATTAAAATTAAAAAGTGTTAAAATAAAATTCTGTTGCTACTCCTTTTGTCATGAAATTAGAATTACTATGTTGCCGTTGCGAATTTGCTATTTATATTTTTTGACATAGAAAGCTATGAATACCACAAATCATTGTGACAAAAAACATCCAGTCGCAATACTCAATCAATTTCATTAGGAAAGAAGTAATAAACTTTCACAATGTTTTAGGTATAATTTTCGTTTTAGTTGGCCATGTCCTCGCTATTGAAACGTAAAATTTTATTTTCGGTGTAACAATAAAAATAGTCGTAAATCGCGTTGTCATCTATACTTTATTACTTTACTTCAATTACAATAAAAATAGCAAAAAAGTTACTACGGTAAAGTTAGAGCGTTTTGATTTTTGTTTTGTCTTCAGAATATAACAAAAGAAAAATAAAAGATACCGAATCTCTGGGTCCAGACCATTTTAGTTGCAGTTGCATGTTATTGTTGCAAAGTAGTAGATTAAGAAATTTTATAAAAATGAGATTTTGCTACTAAAAGTAAGATTTAATGAAGATGAAAAAGTTAATCTTATTCCAGTTATGCCATACTAATCCTTAAAATTGTAAAGGAAATTTTAAAAATAAAGCTCGTAAAGGTGTAAATTGAGGTTTTTTGTTGATACCTTGAATTTAATATTTATTCGTTTTCATATATGTTTATAATTGGTCTATCTGCATTCTCGAGATACCAATTTACAAACCTGAGTAATATAAGACCCTTGCGGTAGGCCAAAGTAGCGGTATTAAATAAGTGATATTCGTTTCGTTGTTATCTATCTACAACATTGCAAAAGCAGCATATGGCACCCAGGGAAGAGCCAGTTACGTTGAAATTTAATAACGAAAATGCCGCGAGGAACTCATTCTACAGCTTTAAGGTCTCGCAGATCGTGAAATTTCAATCAAGTTGAACATCATCCCTACACTACAGCGCCTCTTTAGATTATTGCTATATAATAACGTTTCATATTGCACTTCATACTGGAAGAATTTTTAGCGTCACTTTTAAAACAATTCTTCCGAAATTTATTGCCTTATAAGAGTAAATTTTGTTTCTGAAAAATACTCAGGAGCAAAATTGAGTTTAAAACCCATATTTTTTATTTTTTTTTTAAATTTATATATATATTAGTATGTTTTTGTTGTAACAAATATTTCGACAAATAATTTTTTTTATTTCTAACTAAAAATTAATGCGGCACAGCAGCAAAATGGGCTTGAAAAGTTACTTTACCGTAATATATTTGTGTTATAATTGACCTACTAGTCACTAGATGGTTGTATAATATGTTTTATAGTTATTGCATTTCAATAAAACTTTTTGGAATTAAAACTCAAAAAGAATTAAGAAACCGCAGTTTCGGTTTCCTTTTTTAATTCGCGCCAAAACAAAAATTATGATTACGTTACTCGCTGCAGTTTTCTTCTATTGTATCGTAACATATCTAGACGGTAATCGCTCTACTGGCCGCTAGACGGCTATAGACATTTATCATATACCTATCTTAATTATATAGGTACGTGTAACAATCATTCGAAACAAACCATTAGGTCTTTAATATTGCTTCTAAAGTTATTTATATACTCAATTAACCATCTTCTTATATAAAAAGATGCTTAGAAAATTTAACTTTCGATTTTCATAAACTCCATTAAAAGGATTATGAAACTGTATATTGTTTTTCTTTTATAATATACAACAAAAACCAATTCTAACCGAGAAAACATGACTTAGTCGCTGCAGTTTTCTTCTATTGTGTCGTAACATATCTAAAAGGTAATTGTTCTACTGACCGCTAGATGGTTGTACACTTTTGTCTTATTTTATCATCATTTACGTGTAACAACCATTCGTACCAAAGCATTGAATATTGTTTCTAAAGTTGTTTATATACCTACTCAATTAATATTCTATATAATTAATTTTCTACTCTCATTAACTAAATAAAAGGGATTTTTGATTAGGTTAGTCGCTGCAGTTTTCTTCTATTGTGTCGTAACATATCCAAGCGGTAATTGTTCTACTGACCGCTAGATGACAATATAATATTTTTTAATTATTTACGTATAACAATCATTCGTATTGAATTATTGAATTTAAATATTGTATAACTGATTTTTGAAGTTTTTTATAAATTTAATTAAATTTTCTTACATGAATAACTTCCAAAATTAACTTTCGATTCTCATAAAATTACAAATGATTTCTTGTAAAATACTCAAACAGTAAAATAACCACGAAAGCGTTAAAAACGTCTATTATTGACTAATCACGCATTCGATTTGATTCAATCATATTTCTTTCCCGTGTACAACTTTATGTAGTTAAAACCAAAAGGCGGAATTCCTTATTCAGTGTTCAATAGACAGACGTGAAAAAGATTGTTCTTCACGAAAGAACAGACACCGAAGCATGAAAAGTCCTGTTTCTAGTTCACCCACGACAAACTTAATTTAAAGAAATTGCCATTAAACCATGACGACCACGAGTATTCAAGTGTGAAAACGGCCGTGTTCCTGTGCTGTTGTTTTTGTGCCTACACATCATAGTACGTACTTCAGAATCTGTCGTTCAGCATCATCATCATCATACTCTCTGACACGAGGAGCAACTAACAACAACAGGGACAAAAAATCACGACACTAAATGCGATTGTTATGCTTAAAGAAGTGCATTAAATACCTACGTTTATTCAAATTAAGTCTTCTTAGATACACAAAAGGAGTGAGTTTTATGGATCGTAAAGGAAAAACGGTTTTCCTTTGTCACTTTCATTAAAAGACAAATACGTATTTCAATGGATCCAGTGAAAACTTTTATCCATACTGAAAGTGAATACTGACTTTTCGATTCTGAGACTATACCTACTTAAATGTTTATTGAGGGTAAAAAAAATCCATTCAAAATTCACCTAATGAAGTGCTAGAATGTGTTATACACCCGAAATGTGATTTTCCATATTTTTCTCAGGATTTTAATTGAAAACATTCAGTTGAGTTATTTCTACTCTGCGAACATGGGCAACAAACAAAATAAAAAAAATCAACTGAATATTTCATTCCTATTTATTGTCGGTTGTAGTCGAAAATGCACACAAAAATTAGGATTTTTGTAATTTGTCCGAATTTTCCAACTTTCCTTTGTAAATATTGTTTCCTGAAAATTTTCCAGGATAATGATAAAAAAAGGATCACACCTATCTATCGAAATAGTTTTAGAGTTCATGCCAATAAAAATCTCATAGAAAAAAATCATTTTCAGCTTTTTCTAATTTTTCATTCTCGAAAAACTTTATTTGGAATATTAACAGTATGTAAAAGAAACAGCCACATAGGGTCAGCCATTCTCAAGTATTGCGCTTTCCAATTATCCACAGAAAACAGCAGTTAATTTCTATTTGTATTAAATCGCACCCATTTTCCAAATTTGGACATTTTGCGAACTTTTTACTTGGAACACACTAAGGTGGTTATGGCTTGTGGTGCTTTCAATTATGTACGACGAGTTCTTGGGCATATAAAATTTACCCCAAACGCGATGTGAGAAATTTACATCCACTATACGTTCTAGGAAAAAATTTCGATTAGTGTCCAAAATAGCCAATTGGGTAGAACATACAGTACATGGTGGGGCTACTCGTAGTTTAAGGAGTACTACAGGCTACTCGAATGATATGATTCGGCTCGAGAGGTTAATCCCTAAGTTAATTCCCCCGAGACTGCCATTGGGGATGCTGACATGTACGGGTTGATTGGATGGCAGAGGAAGGTTCCACTTAATAATTTGGAGTTGACACCTAGCTGCCTTTTTTTTATAGTTGAAGTAAAGAAAAGGAATGATAACTGAAGATTATTTGTTGGGCACGAACTGAGTGAAATATAAGTCTATGGAATTAAGGAGCAGGGAGTCCCTCACTCAGGGGAGTGCTTTGTAACCGTTATTAATTTTTTTGTTTTTTATTTTCGAAATGTGATTTTCCTATCCACTATTAATTATTTGCACCTTTTGAGTGACGTGACCACTTTGTGATGCACTCTAGCCAACCAGATAATCAATAAGTAGTTAATTTTAAAATACGTAAAAAGGCGCATTTTTCCTTATTTTTAATGCCAAATATTTCCATTACCAAAAAATAATTCAAAAACCTTTTCAATACACTTATTTTTATACATAAAAATTAATATTTTTAAAGAATTCTTTTGTGAATAATATAAATAATTGTTTGCTTTTGTTTACTACAGATACCTGTGACAATATTTTTTAAAAATTTATACAAAAACGATTTGCAATGCAAAATAAAAATTGTAATGGGGCCGAGATTATGTCAACGATAAACAATCGATTGATATTTAAATTAACAAAAGTAACACGTAGAAACGTTTCCCACGCGTTACTCAGTTATTTAAAAACCGATGTTGCAACTGCTGAAATTATGCACAGGCTGAAGGTCGATCGTCTAAACAAATTGTATCCAATTTTTAACCTCAGTACGCTTCATTTTGCTTCACCTGTCTACATGACTCAAAGTTAAAGACCGTTTTTTTATTGGCTCTATTATGAAGCCTCAAACACAATTTGTTTGATTCGGATAACACCGGAAACAAAACACTGAAATTTTTCATGTAAAAGTTCTCAAATAGAACCACAAAAAACAATAGGTAGAAGGTACACATTATCTTTATAAAGAATGTTTAAGGACATCTAGAAAATAGAATTTCTTGAAATAATCAGAAATCTAAATGACAAAAAAAAATTTCGTAAGTAGAAAAGCTGTTTTTAATATTGGGATTATCTTTTAATTATTTTTTTTAGCATCCAGAATCTATAGAATAAATGGATCTCGAATTAAATCCAAGTGTCCAATTTTTTTTGGTCCAGCAAGATATTGGTGTCAGTTCCAAAAACTGTAGGTACCTATTTAGAACTGGAATTAGCAGCAGTAGAACGTTTTAGTATTGATACGATAATTTCGTTCCAAACTAATACTAGATAGATAGAACAAACTAATACTAGATAGAATGTGTTAATTAATATAGTATTAGCTTCCTAACGTTAGCACATTTGTTGTACTTAGTAAACAAGATCAAAACAAAAACAACACAACCTGTTTGCAAAATATTTACCAAATCACTAAATCAGCACAATTTTACGCAGACGTTATTTTTTATTTGCTTCTACGTTTTAAATTAAATTCTAAATATCAGGTTGATGTACTACTCTAATGTGATGGCCACTTCAAGAAAACAATCGCTGAAGGAGTTCGATGAAAATAACGTTAAGATCGTGCTAGAAAACTTTCTGAGAAAAATCAAACGAAAAGCCCGGAATTGTTTGTAGAATCACTTCAACATCCGTATGAGTTTTAGCGGTAATTTGTTGGATAAACAAATTGTATTCTGTAGGTTGTGAGAAAGCCAAACAAAACAGTTACGCGAAGAGTTATTAAAGCACAGACCGGTCTGGAAACACATGGCAGTTCCATCTTAACCAGCAGGTAGTTAATAGGAGTAATAATAATTAGAAAACGATGAGTCTTTAAATCTCACGTGTATTTAGGTACCTACCTAGACACATCAATCGAAAAAAAAGTGTTTGAAAATATTATGAAAGAGGAACAACAATAAATTGATCATGAGTCATTTAAACTTTTTGATCAAAAAATCGTGTTAATTTCTACCTTTAGATTTTCCAACACGAGTTGACATTCTTTCACTGGAACGGAATCGGAAATTTGTAGAACAAAATCATCATAAGCGCCATTGACGAGTTCCATCGCATTAGCGGAAGTAGAGAAGTAGAAGATGAGCAACGGTATGAAGATTTTTAAATTCATTTTGCGGTCAGTTCCAAAAGAAAAATAAAAACAATTCACAACAACAAACAACTGTCTGCGTGCGTAGCCAATTGTTCGTTTTCAAATCACATTACGGTACCACCTACAAAACATACAACTGTTCGGTGTTATCAGTTATCACAAACACCTTATCGCCTCGCTTATGTTAGAAACAATAAAGTTTTTCTAGTACGAACTGAAACAATGGCTAAACGGTTTATGGTCACCGCAACGGAAACGATAATAAACGCACCGTTCCTTGACCACACAAAAAATATGTACTCAATAAAACTAAAATAAAGTCAGTCACAAACTTTTCACAAAAAAATGTAGAAAAAGCACCACAGAAGAGTTGTTGTTTTTAATCAGTCTATCGATTAAGCAGACGGTGGTAACTCAGGACAACAACTACAATAACAACAAACAAACAAGCGCGTTTATTTCGTGGGTTCCACGGTTTGATAGTCGCGCATAGATAATAGTCGCGCGCCGGAAATACTCTTGAGCGCCTACCGCTAACGACAACTGGAGAGCGACTGGTATCGGTGAAGAAGCGCGCGTCAAGAAGCGCAGCGTTAACAGTGAAGCTCACTCCCACTATTCAAGAGCCGGAGGAATGCCGGATGGACGGACGGACGGATGGAGTGAGCACCGTGAGCACTCACTGTTCTATGTGTAAACCATAAACGAATAGCCTCGTAACCGCGAACCAAAGGTAAGATGCCCGAACCGTAGAGGAGAAGAGGAATCGCCGGTAAAGCACGAGAACGGACGGCATGCAAGAAGAACGTAACAGCGGTAGCAGTGCCTCAGGCACCAAGGCTCTACTCCCACCATATATACACCTTCTTCAGACCACTTGCACTGACGTGAAACGATTTTGAGTTTCAGGGTTGCATAAGCTTCGAGCTTTCAGGAGATTTTATACATAGAACTTTAACGGACTAACGTTGAGGTGGTGTTGAATTCTCAAGAACTCTGCGTAAGAATCACAAGAAGACATCCATTACATCCACCCCCCTAAACCTAAATCTCCATAAGTTGCAACTTTTTTGGATGATTTCTTTTCTCGATCATTGAATGCTGAAGAATTACGGAAAAGACCTGGAAGAAAATTAATTTAAACCAAACACCTTTATTTAAAAAAAAAAAATGTTGGCAATGGTGCAGTTTACCCCCATCACCTCCGTTTTCCTTGAAATTTAATATGTTGTAAGTCTGTGATGAACAAGAAATCTACACAAAAAAAGTCGAAGACTTTAAGCAAAACAAAGGGAGTGGGTGGTTTTGAGGGTGAAGTGAGGTGGTATTGGAGGTAGGTGGTAGAATTGGGAATGGGACGGATTTTGGGGGTAGGTTAAACGTTAGGCACAGGGTAAAAGCTTCGAGTGGCAGTAATGACGGTGTTGGTGCTTTGGAAGGGTGGTGGGGTGAGGTGGTGTTGTGTCCGGATGACTCAGGAGTAAATGCGAAGGTTGGATTGACATTGGATTGCTTTGAGAGTGGGTGGCAGACACCACACTCCAACACAACCTTCACCCCAATATCAACCCACTCACGTAGCCGACCCAATGTCAATTCCACTTCGAAATCTACTCCTGGGTGTATCCGAAACATCTCCGCAGTCGCCTCCATTGTCAACTCCGGCTCCAGATCATCCCTGAGCCACCCCACCTCCAAAACTACCCACGCCATCCGAAATTTTTAGCCCACCCTAACATCCACTCCATTTTGAAGCCAAAAAACGATATGAGGATATGATTCTTATTTAGCTTAATGACCACTACAACCTTCAATGTACTTAAATTTCAAGGAAATCGGGGGTGGTGGGATTAGGTTAGGTTAGGTTAGAGGAAGCCATTACAAACAGTTTTTACTTTAGTTGAATGTGATTTATGTATTTTATTAGTTTAATGATTTCTAAAAGTGGAACTCTCCTGTATGACTTTTTTCACTACTGCTCATATCAAGATCAAAATCATACACACACACTCTCTAGTGTCTAGATCATCCTAGAATATTGATTTTAGATCATTCTCGAACATTTCAAACCAACATCGACGACTCAGGGATTTTCTAGAATGCTCCAGATCATATCATTTTCGAACATCCCAAATCATGATCCAAAAAGCTAGAATATTCTAGATCATCCTCCAAATAATTTTAGAAAAAAATCAGAACATATTCTCGAAAAATTTGGGATATTCTGGAACATTCTAGATCTTTTTAGAATATTCCAAATAATTCATAAATACCTGCGCCATTCTGGAGCATTTTGAAAAATCTCAAATCATCCTGGAATGTAGTTGAATATTCTCCATCACTTTAGAATATTGTGGAATATTCTAGATCAATTTTAAATAATCCAAACTCTTAAAAACATGTAAACTATTCGTTTGAGATCATTCTCAAACAATCTGGAATGTTTAATCTTTACAATTCTACAAAACTACTACCTACTGGGATAGTGTTACATCCCCTAAAAGAGGATTATTGAGGTGAACTTGCGTGACTGCGTATTTTCGATCCAAAAGTTAAATTAATTCCGTTCTTCCTTCCCTGGTACGAATATTTTTCCTACCTACCCTTAACTACTTTGAAGGTTTTTTGATCCGTTCAGGATATTATTTAAAGAATTGTCACTGATTTCTCAGAAACTGGAGAAACTTTGGCGGTGTTGTAGAACGTACTAAATAGCTCAAACCCCAACGCCAAAACTTGGATCAAAAATGTCCGAAGCACTTTTCGATAACAAAGTTATCGTCTTCAGTCCTGAAGTCCTACTGATTTCTCAATTATTCCCCAAACCTAAATGATGATAAACACTTTGAGTAACATATGACAAGTTTTGTAAGTTTTTTGTTATTTAATTAATCACAAGTGCTAAATTTTCTTTCTCAGCGACACCGTTTAACATTTGCTGCAAACACAAAGTGCTTTGAGAAATTGGCAAGGTTATTTACGTAACTTTGTAGGTTTACTTTTACATATATGAAGATTGACAAATTACTTAGGCGATGAAAACAACTTATAAATATGCTCAATATAAAAGAAAAATGCTTTTACAGGATGACATCTTAGGAATATTCCAGTCTTTTTAATATTTTTAGCACGCAATCATCTGGTTGTATTTGCTAACATCAACAAATGTGGCTTTAATCTAAACAAATCTGCGCTAAATCCTCCAAATCTTGCAAACAACTTTTTATTGAAAAAATGACAAAGAAAATTCATACTGGTAATATAAACGGGAAAGTCTGTCTATCTGTTTGTTTGATAAAATTTGGCTCAGGGATTGTTTGTCAATATACAAAGGAAACAGCTAAATTCTTTTCAAACAGTGGGTCGAAAAGGGGGATGAAACATCGTATGGAAAATGTTAAATCGTTGCACCAAGTATAAAATCAGGGATACGTGAAGACTGCTTGCAGTGGCGGTGCATCATAAGGTGGGCACTACCCACAATTTTTTTAATTCAACATTAAAACCTCGAATGCAATCGTCCACTGGGCAACAGTATTCGCCAGTTATGTGCTTGCGTTCGCTCGTAAAGAAGCATGCTTACGTGGCTTTGCTTAAGCTCCTAAAAATATGAGTCACATTCATTGGATTCGGAATAATGTCCAGAATAATGTTTTAAAGTATTATATAAGAACATAAAAAATTACAAAAGTTATAAACAAATTAAAATGAGAAAATAAATGCATTTAGTTTTTAATAAATAACTAAAAAACCATAAGTGATAGGAATAAAACTACATTACAGGGGAGGAAATTTCCAATAAAAAAGTTCGACTCCCGAAACTCTATCTCCATTATTACTAATTTTAATTTAACATTAAAAATAGGGCTCCGCGCGGCCACTACAGGATGCGCGTGCGCTTTATGTAAATTAATTCGTTTTTATGGTATGAATAAATATGAAACTAGTCCATTTGTTTATAACAAATTGATAAACTAATAGCGTAAATTTTTTTTTTGGAATGTTGAAATTATACATTCTTTTCGATTTTTTTTAAAATCAACTCCGAAGACAACAAACACTAACAAAATCTTATTCTCCTTTTTTAGAAGTAAGACTGGGTTTTAATTAACAAAAGTGTCAAGTTGTACAGCCAATTCGATGAATACAAAAATACTTTCTTTCTTTTGATCAAAAAAAGTACAACTTTGCTTTGTAGAAACAGAAAGCATACCAGTTGAACCCGTTCAAATCCTAGTAAAAAAATATGTGTCGAGATGGTGCGGTGTGTCAGGTACAATAAGGGCATATGGACACCTACTGACCGGAAGATAATGTAAGTCAAATAATTTTTACGATAATATAATGAAAACCAACAAAATATTACCATAATTTTTAATTACTAAGCAAAGAGATGTGACGGAATTTTAGTTCTACCCCTTGTGCGTCCATTGTTTAATTTTAATATTCAGGGTCGTCAACTATGTGTGAAGTTTTCTCTGTAGTATGAACAATGTACGTGGGTATCTATTGTCTAAAGTTCACGGTTGCCTACTAACCGTGAAATCATACAAAAAACGTCATTTTAGATATCGATTAATCATTTACTAAATAGATTCACTGTTTGGTTTTGGGTGCTAAAGTTTCATCAATGCTGGTGTTTGTTTAATCTATTGTGTTTGTACACTTGGTCACATCATTTATCGTTAGATAAGCAATTATCGGATTTGTAACATACACTTGCTTCTCATTCAATATTGATAAGTAGATAATGATGTTATTAAATATTTACAAATAAGGATTATTCATTCATCTTTATTGATCTAAGACTAAAAATTAAATGAAAACTAAGATCCAACTTTAGAAAGAAATCGAAAAATAGACTAATTTAATTTTAATCAGGGTAAATATTACCCTCTTAAGTTTATACCCCTATATAGAAAAAAAGTTTTTTTGATACTTGATAGACGTTAGTTACATTATTGGAAATAAAATATAGAAAACCTTCAGCGATTCTGTTTGCAAAAGAATTTTTGCAAGAAATATCGCTTCTTGCATTTGTCTTGTAAATAGAAATTTTTTAAAAATCTTAAAGAGACGAAAACATTTAATGAAATTAACTTGGGGAACGTCAAGTTTCCTCGTCGTAACGGTTGGACGTATTAATGCCCATTGACCACCGTCAAATGACGTAATTCGATGCAATTTTACGGCCGTCATACGACGGCACCGCTTTAGAGCACACTGGGGCTTTACTCGCAACTTCATGGTATAACTCGAAAGTGCATGTCTTCTTTCTAGCAATTAGTTAACAAACAACCAAAGTATGAACATGTTGCCAAAACTCGAAAATTTCAGCTTTTGGTAATACATAACTCCAAAACAAATGACGATAACATTTTAAGCACCACTAATTTTTTCACAAAACAACGAAATCGAGGATATGCCATTTGTTTTGTTTTTTTTTTTTTTTGTTTTTTTTTTTAGAAGGTATCAATTTGAATACACGTTATCGACATAAATCAAAAGAAGATTTTTTGCTTAATTATTAATGAAATTAATTCTTTGAGGGTTACAACATTATCTGACACATAGTCATGAGAGTACACATTCCTTAGCAATTTATTGTACACAAAGAAAAGGTACACTGTACAATAAATTACCCCTCCGAAGGTATTACACAAGTATCTCCACTGCACTTAAGAGAAGAAGAGTATTATACCTAGTTATGAGTCAGTTTTCTTCGAAACAACCTTCTTTCAGTCAAGTATAAATCAAAGTTACAAATAAATGGTCACATTTTACAGCTTCATGCGGCATTCCTTCTTTAACAAGTAATAAACTTCGGTACATATTTTCGGCAACGTTAATAAACGTATTCGACGAAATATGAAACATTGCCAGACATTTTCAGGTAATGGTATACCAAAAAGTAAAAGTTTACAGACGCCAATGGCTGGTTGGTGGTGGATTAAGTTAGATAAAGAGATATTTATTTATTTGAAAAATAAAGATATTAATAAAACACAATCACAATAGTTACAAAATTAATTTAATTAATAAATGAAGAATGCATTCTTCCACCTGATGAAGCCATTGTATGGCGAAATAATTATTGTGGATTTATTAATTAAATTAATTTTCTAACTATTGTCATCGTGTTTTATTAATTGTGAAAATGGAGTTCCAGCAAGTAAAAGCCTTATCGATTTTATTTTTAAATAAAGATATCTATAGTAAATCATTTACTTTCGCATATTTAGAGAAATTATTATAATGGGTCCAATTATACAGCTTTCTAAAAAATATAAAATTTTCAAAAAAAGTCAGTGGCGTACATTTTTTTGTCATTTTTATTCGTGACATTGTCCCCCGGGGCGCCACTGGAAGTAATAATTACCATTTAATTAGTGCTAACTGAGCGTCTTATTAAAGCTTACATCACCAGCGAATTTCAAGAAAATCGGTCAACGTGCCTTTGAGATATTGATAAAAAAAAAGTTTTTTGAAAAAAACTTTGACACCCTGTATTTTGAAAACCATGCACTTCCGGACATCAGTCTAATATCTCAAACTGCTTGTCTATGGTTCCACAATATGCCCTAGAAGTTTTTTCCAATTGAGAGGGGACACCCTGTAGAATCGCGGTTTTCAAAATATTTTAAAATTTGAATTGAGCATAGCATCACAACATAATTTGTAGAAGAAGTGTGTACGTATAGGTATGTAAGTTTTCTTTGTCGAAACCACCACTGATCCAAAATCTATGAAATTTACATCGATTGCCCTAATGATGTATTTATATCTAGGGTTGATTTATTTTCATCCTCCACTTTCAAGAAGACACATTTAGATAAAATAATTCCAATTGCTACCTACTCAATTATAGTTGGTGATTAATTTGACAGATATCGAAATTACGTACGCGAGTTTCTGAAGCGTAAAACTACTTCACTGAATGTGAAAAGCCCTTTATCAAATTGCAGTAAATAATACCATCAAGCGAAGATGCATCGCTTGCATTCTTGGGCAAAGAGACGCGATCAGTAAACGCATTTTGAGAAATGAATCGGGCCAAACGAACACGTCAGCAGCAAAGTAAAGCAAAGCAGCAAAAGCGGTCGATTCCGTTACCGTGGCTTTTCAATTTGATTAAAATAATTGGTCGATCACGTGATGACGCCAACTATTCGCTTGGATTCAATCCAAATCCCGAGTCAAACCAACTCAAACCCTCTGTCGGAAAGGCGAACTAACAGCCGCAAACCAACTCTCACATTAAGTGCACACATAGGTACATTTAATGAAGTAATGATATCTATGGGTTTTAATTATTTTATGCATAATTTACGTATGGACGTTAGATATCAAAATGAATCCTTAAATCTTCTGCTATCTTCCTACAAAATTAAAATGTGATGTCTACACCTCTATTCGTGAAAGACGTTCAGGTTCTTTTGCTAATAAAAGTGTTCAATTAGGTTATGGTAGGGGGTGTTGTGGTCTGTAAACGTGAACACATCCCCACACCCCTACCATAACCTAATTCAACACCTCTATTCCTAAAAGACCTTCAGATTCTTGTACGAATAGAGGGGCTGGCAAAGGTTATGGTAGGTGGTGTGTAAATGTAAACAAAAAAAAAATCGGGTGGGGATGACCCAGACTGCATAATTAAGACCAATGGGTTGTTTTTTCATTTTGAACTTTTAATGGTCAGGTTAGGTTAGGTTAGGTTAAAAATATTTATTATACTTACCATGAAATAAGTATCTACCAGCGCGCTGTTTTGTCAGGAATAGAACTACGTACCTAGATTATTTATAGTGAATCTATTTCGGTGTAAACTGAACTACTAGACAATACAATCTTCATATTGTCTATTTAAATTATTAACAGTTCGTTAGAGTGCAAACATTTGATAAGGTAATGAACAATACAACCGTATGCTGACAATCTTGACGCTTATCGAAACAACAAAGAGAAAGCGCTCTTTGTGGCCGTTTAGCGCTCCACATTATCTGATAAAAGCGACCAAGTCTAAAGGCCCAAAGGCCCGTTTAAACACCTATCTTTATGACGGAGCACGTTCTCTAACACTACAGATCTACGGACCTTTATCGTGGCAAAACAGACGGTCAACATTCTCTTCTACTATACTCTGAGGAGCTGAGAGTTACGTCCGTTGAAAAGTTAAATAATAAAATAAATACACACCTATGACCTTTGGTAAGGGTTGCAGGAAGGGAAATTGGAACACTCTCTCAAAGATAGTAAACCGAATTTGGAAAACTTCAGCAGTGTTTCAGAATGTAATAAACAGCTCAAACTTTAATGCCAAAACTTGGACAAAAGCGTCCCAAGCACTTTTTGGTGACAAGTTTGCCTTCTTCAGGGACTGAAACGAACTAATAACTAATATACACCCCACCTCTAGTTTTTGGTTTGCTTCAGACCCTAAAAATGGTCACCTTATTACCGAATAGTTCTGTGGATCCTTTTGTCTAATACATTTTTGAGTTTCTTGGGATCTTTGGGACGTTCGATTTCTCATTTGTTTGGAGACTTGGATTTATACCAAATCAGGAAGCATTTTTCTTTATACGCTACATTACATTAACAAAATTACATTTTTAAATAAGTAATTCTATGATGATTATATGATTGATCTGTCAATAATCACGGGACTTAAATATGTAACTGGGAAGATCGAAGGCACCTGAGTTTTCTCAATTTCTTTGGAAATTATTGAATTAATGTTTTTGTTGAAGTTTAACTTTCGAATCTATGACTGACTATTTTGCAGACATTTAATTATATTCTCAATAAAAAGGAAAAGCTGTTTTATTATTGTACTTTGAATACAATCCCGATATTTTCTGCAAACACTCCCGAAATCCTAGGATTATAAACAAGACCCAAGATCGAATTCTCTAATCGTAACTGACAAAAGCAATGTTTTGAAAATTTTGGTTGCGTTTCTACCAGCCGTCTAGGCAGTTGTTTATATTGAAGTGTAATTATGTATTATTCAAGAAAAAAAAAACAAGAAAATACCATCTGATACATCCATGTTTAATACGATAATAGTAATTGCATGATGCATCATTTACTGCATTCTTGTTTCAAGCAAGATTATGAAATTTATTACGTAGCTATTAGATATTAACTATCACATACATGTACGTATAGTTTGAAACAAAGAGTAGAATTCCGCGCTTGCCATCTGTTCGATGAATGAAGTTGGTACGCCTGATAGAGCCATCGGCGCCTTATGTTTACTCCTCTGCATTAGATCACAACATGTAAGTTCACAGAAGATCCTTGAAAATCACGATGAAAAATACGTATACATTCGTAACAGGTGGTGATGGTGGCCAAGGCCAGAACTTTTCTTCCTTAAAACTTCCTAAGACTTATAACGAATAATAGAAATGAATCAAAATCCCCGAGTAAGGAGTTTCGACCAGTTATGTGACGAATTCTCCTAAAACTCTAGGAGAGGACGTTCATACTGTCCACCCTGCCTACCCAGCGATCCCAAAAACCCCTGAGCAACGAGTTTCGACAATTTATGTTACGAATTTCCATAAAACTCCAGAAGACGACTTTCATACTGTCCACCCAGCGAACCCAAATATCCCCGAGTAACGAGTTTCGACCAATTATGTTAAGAATTCCCATAAAAATATAGGAGAGGACGTTCATACTGTCCACCTTGCCTACCCAGCGATCCCAAAAAACCCTGAGAAACGAATTTCGACTATTTATGTTACGAATTTCCATTAGAACTCCAGAAGACGACTTTCATACTGTCCACCCAGCCAACCCAAAAACACCGAGTAACGAGTTTTGATCAATTATTTTTCGAATTCCCTTGAAACTCCAGAAGACAACGTTCGTATTGTCCACTCTGCCCACAGAGTGATCCCAGAAACCCCCGAATAACGAGTTTCGACCAATTATGTTACGAATTCTCATAAAACTCTAGGAGAGGACCAATTATATATGATATATACGTAATACATGCTGTCCACCCTGGAAACCAGCTAATTCTGAGTCCGTCCCTCGAGTAATAAACTGGACTCACTTCCACTAATGTTTACCGAATTTCAAATTATTTATTTGTTGTTTTTTTGAGATGCACTTCAAGAAAAAAGCAGTTTTTCAAAATGCAATGATCAATTTAGTTTGTAGACGCTCTCACGAATCGAACGCACAAAGCCGCTCAGAAAATCGGAGGTCAAGCCGTTTTCAGTGTTTTATTTCCTCAACTATTGTTGAGCACGTGGAGAGATTATAAATTACAATTCCTCTACTTATAACTAGTTTCTTAAACAGTTTATTACGCTAATGAATCGCCACTGCTTTCGATAATAATTTGAGAAAGCTCCAAGAAAGAATCTGCTTTTAGAATAAATGAACTGTTTTCTTCAAATTTATTAATTCAGGTTCAGACCAGTCAATAACCTGCGGAAGTAAGAAATGGGAAAATACATTGATAATAATCGATGAGAAATTCAGGTAAGCACCTATATTGCCGATAGGGATCGGCCAACTACCTGCTTATGGTGCATGGGTTTCGGTTAAGACCATTTTAAATTAGACGGCACCATTAGAGGGTGTTTGTAGTTTGGAATAAGAAAATATTATTTATGTAAACACCTGGATGGTTCGTTTGCTGGCATAAATTTACCTAATTTTCGACTATTAGCTGAAGGAATGGATTTTAACGGAGAGCGGAAGTTGATCATTCAATTTCTAAAAGGTCTTTACGGTTTCAACTTACCTGGTTAATGTCTACATTAAACACCACCACGAATCCTGACCAGAATAAAAATAAGTGAGAATATAAGTAGGAACGAGAAATCTGGGTATGTAGAATAACTGCCAGTATTATTTAGGTTATCAGAAACAATTATTCGGAAACGGAATGGATACGTAAATATGCAAATATAGTAGCATCGTTTCCCATGAATTTTAATGCAACAGTCGCAGCTCTGCATAATGCATGTTATAGCAAGCACAAAGCTTTTTACTGTTTACAAACCGTTTAACTGTTCTTTCTTTTAACTCGAAAGTACAGTTTGACGTACTAAATTATCAATCAACGTTTTCATCATTTATTAGAGTTTATTCGTATTATTTAAATCACTCAAAATTGTTGTAACCAAAACTAAAAGCCCATTGTGTACTAGACGGTTTTTGGTGTCACTGGGTGGACAAGGTGAATAGTATGAGCGTCGTCTTCTAGATTTTTATGGGAATTCGGAACATAATTGGTGAAAATTCGTTACTCGAGGGTTTTTGGGATCGCTGGATACGAATATCACGATGGCAACGGTCTCCGACGTACCTGGCTCTCAGGAAGGACAGTATGAAGATCGATTCCTAGAGTTTTATGGGAATTCCTAATATAATTAGTCGAAACTCTGGGGGTTTTGAGGTGACTGGGTGGACAATATGAACACCGTCTTCTAGAGTTTTATGAGAATTCGCAATATAATTAGTCGAAATTCATTACTCGGTGTTTTTTTGGGTCCCTCGATGGACAGGGTGGACAATTACAACGTCATCTTCTGGAGTTTTGTAGGAATTCGTAACAGAATTAGTGGAAACTAGTTACTCGGGGATTTTTAAGGTCTCTGGGTAGACAGGGTGGACCAAAAAATCGAACGTTCATTGCTTTATTTCCTTATTACAACTGTTGTGCTTTATATAGGGTTTATATAGCAAATATCGGGAAGATTTTCGGAAAAAGAAATGTAACGCGAGAGCGGCGACGAGACCGACAGCAGATAAGCGGAGTTCAAAGAATGCCGGCGTCGGTCGGCGCTTTGATGACAATAAACAAGGCCATAAATTAAACGAACACAATAGGCACTCCAGTAAAGTCTAGTACGTCATTCTGGATTCTTCTGGAATGTTCCATATCTGTACAAATACTTGTTGACGTGGTCAGTGACAGCAGTTTACAGTGAGCTTCCGAACGAGTAATATAAATACCGAACTACAATATACCGAGTGATCTTCGCTTTTTAGCGCGAGCGCCCACCCTACCCATCTGAGGTGAGCCACCGTCTTTGCTCTCACGCTCCCTCCCCCACTCCTAACTCTGCCCACTCCAGAAACCAACCCCCAATCCCAACCTCTCCACATCTATCCGGGGATGTTTAAACCTCATGGTTGAAAATCCCCTCTCGAAGAGGGGTTTTAGTCGGTAGGCGCCTCGGCGAATCCGACACTACCTCCCTCCCGGGGGAGGTGTCTTTTGAAGATTTCCCCTCCTCGAGGATAAACTAAAAGCAAAAAAAAAAAAAATACCGAGTGATATAAATACGCATTTTCCTGGTCATATAAATAAGTTGTTGAATTGTTATTAGGTATTGTTTAAGTATTCTATTGGTGTTTAAGTGTTAAATAAATAGTTGTAAATAAATATCCGTTAAATAAATAAGTTAAACTAGAAAACTCGTTACATTGGTGTCAGGTGTGGGGTGCTTAGCCAATCGATCCCCCAAAGAAGATAATTTTCTAGTAGAAGAAAAATAGTTAAAAAAATTAAAATGCCGAAAAAGTTGTTGGAGTTGAAAGTTGCCGAACTGAAGGTGAACTCGAGGAGCGAGACGAAGATACGTCTGGTGACAAGCTCACCTTACAAGGGCAACTCGAGGAAGCTCTGATACGAGAGGGTTTCGATCCGAATACCTACGAATTTGAGGATGAACTAGAAAAGAAATTAAAGGAATTGGAAGGGAAACTGAAAGAAAATCTGGAAAAGAAGTTAACCGAAAATTCGAAAGAACAAAAAGAAAATCTGGAAAAAAATTGGAACACCTGGAAGAGAAATTAACCGAAAATTCAAAGGAACTAAAAGGAAATCTGGAAGAACTGAAAGAAAATTTAGAGAAATTTGACGCAAAATTGGCAGAAATAGAACAGAATTTTGCAGGAAAATTTCAAGAAATAGATTCACGAATTAAAGAAATAGAAGAAAGGTTTCTATGTACGACAATGTCCGAACAGGTCGATAATGAAGCTAGAAGTGTGAAGCAGGAGAATGGGCACGGCGTTTCATCGAAAGCATATACGAAGCCACCTAAGTTCGACGGAAAAACATCATGGACCACTTTCCTTAAGAAATTTGAAACGGCCGCGAAGTCGAACGCAAGAACGTTGGAAAATAAAGCCTCCGAGCTGGTCTGCGCGCTGCATGGTAATGCCGAGGAGATTTTAGATACCATACCACCCGAGAAGTTAGAGATGCGGTATGGTCAGGCACATATGACGAGCGTCAGTCACGTGCAGCTAAGAAACCGACATCAGAAAAGTTGACTGTCGACTCCTTCATCGATGGGTTGAAGGATGACGACATACAACAGCGACTACGACTAGACAGGCCATAAACACTCGCTGACACGTTGGCTCGGGCGCTAGAGTATGACGTCGTTAAACAGGCATCGCAACGGCAAGGTAGAGTGCGCGAGCTAAGGGAGGAGCCCGACGGTCGATACGAGGACAGACTAGAGGAAGTAGTTAGCAGGATAGTGGGAAGACTAAATAAGAAACCGAGACCAATAAGATGCTGGACCTGCGGGAAATTAGGACACGTAAGAAGCGCTTGCAAGAACGAAGAGGTTACAAGGACGAATCTACACGCTTCTGTGTTGACTACCGCCAGCTAAATAATGTCACCAAGAAAGACAGCTACCCCTTGCCACGCATCGATGATACCTTGGACACGATTGCGGGGTCGACAATCTTTTCAACGCTAGATCTTAAAAGTGGATACTGGCAAGTAGATCTGGATCCTGAGGCCAAAGAGAAGACGGCATTTTCGATCGAAACCGGGCTGTGGCAGTTCAACGTGATGCCGTTCGGGTTGTGTAATGCGCCAGCCACATTTGAACGACTCATGGAGACGGTCTTGAACGGCTTGATTGGGAAACCTTGCTTGGTATACCTTGACGACATAATCGTGATCGGAAAAGACTTCGACGATCACCTGAAAAACTTGGAAGAGGTTCTTCGAAGGCTGCGGGATGTCAACCTTAAAATAAGCCCCAAGAAATGACAGCTATTTCAAGAGACAGTGAATTACCTGGGGCACGTAGTCACGAAGACCGGCGTTTCAGTCGATCCGCAGAAGATCACAGCTGTACGAGAGTGGCCAGTACCTACTGACGTACATCAGGTCAGAAGCTTCCTTGGCCTGTGTACTTACTATAGACGCTTCGTTCCTGGATTTGCCAATATTACCAAGCCATTGACTCGACTAACCGAAAGTGGCAGACCATTCTGCTGGGAACCGGACTGCCAATCTCCCTTCGAAAAGTTAAAGCAAGCTCTCGTTTCCATACCCGTGTTGAGTTATCCGATACCAGAGGGGAAATTTGTTCTGGACACCGACGCTAACAATGTTGGGTTAGGCGCAGTACTCTCACAAATGCAACACGGAGAGGAAAAAGTCATTGGCTATTTCAGCAAGACACTATCCAAGCCCGAACGAAACTACTGTGTAACCTGACGAGAACTACTGGCAGTAGTAAAGAGCGTGGAGCACTTTCGTAAGTACTTGTATGGAAGGAAGTTCCTGCTCCTAACAGATCATGCTGCTTTACGGTGGTTACTGAGTTTCAAGAATTCAGAGGGTCAAGTCGCGCGTTGGATAGAAAAGCTCCAAGAATACGACTTCGACCTAGAACATCGAGCTGCAAATAGCCATAAAAACGCCGATGCCTTATCCAGAAGACTATGTTCCGAAAATTGCAAGTAATGCAAGCGCCTGGAGGAACATGAAGAAGTCCGGAGAATAACCGTCACAGATGAACAATGGCATCCTGATAACATCAAGACGGAACAGGGTTCTGATCCGGTCCTGAGCTTGTTCCGAAGATGGAAGAATGAAGGCAGACGACCGACCTGGCAAGAGATCGCCGCTAAATCTGGGGAGGTGAAATCGTTGGTCGGCGTGCCCATGGAACTTCATTCGGAATTTTGAGTCGGCTGTGTTCCAGTAAATCTGAAAGACATTAGGTATTCACAAAACCCGGATAACACCTCTGCATCCACAATCAGACGGCATGGTAGAGCTAATGAACAGGACCATTATTAAATGTACTTGTCCAAAGTGGTCTCCAAAAATCAAAGAGACTGGAATCGCCATCTGCCACTGTTTCTTATAGCATATCGATCATCGATTCACGAAACTACTGGACAAACACCAGCAAAAGTACTGTTTGGTCGGGAGCTACGATTGCCATGTGACCTGAAATTTGGCTGCAAACCTGGTAAGGATGTTGCCGGAGAAGACTACGTTAGTGGTCTCCGCAGAAGACTTAAACGATATCCATGAGAAAGTACGTTCCCGGAAGGAGATAGTTAGCAACCGCGTGAAGGACACCTACGACATAACGACATACAGGCCACTGATGGAAGTTTCCAGGAGGGAGACATGGTGTGGTTATACAATCCACAGCCCCGTAAAGGTCTTTCGCCGAAGCTACAGCAGCACTGGGAAGGCCCATGTACAATCGTCAAGAGAATAAATGACGTCATTTACCGGATTCGACGCACACCAAATGGAAATCAGGCTTATGTAAGCTCGTTCTCCGGATCCCCAGTATGACGAGTTTATGGCCACGCCGAGCTTATATGCCAACTCCAGATTCGGTGTCACCTCCGAGAGATCCGAAGATTTGTTTACTGCTTCGGACTCGTTGGTTCATTGTGTGGCCAAAGACATGAGGATGGATTGCGGTATTGCCACCGTATTCAAGAAGAAGTACGGGACCAACTTGGAAATGAATAGAAAGTGCTAAGTCTGGTGGACGGGAACCGATCCATTTACTACCTGGTCACTAAGGAGGCGTCGTCTGAAAAACCCACCTACCGCTCGTTATAGAATTCGTTGGTGGAACAAAGAGACCAACTGCTATCCACGGGTACCACAAGACTAGCCATGCCAAGGATAGGATGTGGGTTGGATGGACTGAACTGGAGAGTGGTGCGGAGCATATTGGAGATCCTGTTCCGGTGGAGCGGCGTCGAAATAACGGTTTAGACTAACAATCCCTAATGAGATCCCGCACAGCCAAGGACGGTGGATTGCTACTTCCATATGACGACTGGGTGCCTTAGGGGACAGAATTGCAAGTACCGGCATGATCCTTTAAAGGAACGGCAAAATGTGATCCGGGACGGATCACCGTTAATGAGGGGGCAGTGTAACGAGCGTATATGTGTGCGAGAGCGGCGACGAGATCCGACAGCAGATAAGCGCAGTTCAAAGAATGCCGGCGTCGGTCGGCGCTTTGATGACAATAAACAAGGCCATAAATCAAACGAACACAATAACACTCCAATAAGGTCTAGTACGTCATTCTGAAACCTTCTGGATTGTTCCTAGTCTGTATAAATACTAGTTGACGTGGTCAGTGACAGCAGTTTACAGTTAGCTTTCGAACGAGTAATATAAATACTAACTCCAATAACCGAGTGATATAAATACGCATTTTTCTTGTCATATAAATAAGTTGTTGAATTGTTATTAGTGTTTAAGTATTTTATTAGTGTTTAAGTGTTAAATAAATAGTTGTAAATAAATATCCGTTAAATAAATAAGTTAAACTAGAAAAGTCGTTACAGAAATTTAGAAAAAAACCTTAAAAATCTTTAGAGTACATCTTGGGGTTTGATACATTTTTAACAGTGACTTTTTCACGACTCGAAAGATCTAGCAGGCGGATTTTCAAAGACCTTAGCGGGAACGCAAACAAAAATCCTTCACGACACTTAGGGTCTAATGAGAACGTCCTCTGTAAAAGGATTTTACTTATAAGAATAGAGAAAAGTGTACTTGGACTAAGTCAGCATTCTTAGGAGGTTAAGGAATTGTCGCGACGCCGTTTTGAATTAAGTAATTGGTCACCTTGGATTGAGTTCAAATGAGCAAATCTAAAGTAATTGCCATGTTAATTCATTTTCTGCGATGCCAAGGCGGTGGTCTACTATGAATGTGTACCTAAGGGAATCAGAAACTGGGGTAGACAGTGACTGGTGTGTATTTCCAAAGAGCGCTAAGAAGACTGACTACATTATTTGTTCCTTGGTAACTGCCTACCTAACACAAAACGATTACAAGACTATTCCCTAGTTGGGTTTAGCAGACTTTTTCTATCATGTTATTCTGTAAGTCTTCCTCTCTCCTCCAAAGGACATCACCACGAAACTCTAAGTGTATAAAAATTACAAATACACGTCTTGACTTAATATTGAAGCTACTTGACTTGACTTGACTTTAATCAAGTTAAAATTAAGTCAAATAGTAATTTATTGAATAACTTGAAATTAGCAGATCTCAAATCAAGTAATATCCATTTGAAGTCATGTCAAGCCAAGTATGTAATTTGTCAAAAGCTTGATTTTCGAGTCACATCAAGTTATTTTTTAAAATATTAAATTGTGCAAGAATGCTTTATATCTTTTTAAGAATATTGGATTAGGATTACAATTTGTGAAAGATGGGGGGGGGGGGGGGGGTGTTTGTTTAAAAACCACCATAGAACATTGTTAGTCGAGGAAAAGAACGCATGGTCTGGTATTTTTAATAAAAAACACCCTACAATCGAAAAAGTAGCACTCATGAGTCTACGCCTCTTAAATAATCTAAACCATAATGCTATAACTAATCAGTTTAGTAGGTAACTTATTAAAAAAATAAAAACCAGAAAAATTGTTTTGAAACTGTGGGGTATAGAACCGTTCTTATACTTTGAAAACTGGGCTAATTACTTCCTTCTCCTTTGTAAACGTTCATTTACGTATACAGAGAAACCTGGGTGCATAAATAAATTCAAATTGCTGTAAATAATAAAAAAAGAAAAGGGAGTGAACAAGTAGCGTGCGCCCTTAGAGCGATCATTAATTAACCTCTTATTTTTCGGTTTTGTTCAGAGTGTTTCCGGCCGCTACCGCTACCTCTCTGTAGTTTACTTGTTCCCGAGTTTAGAATTTTCACTTTACTGCCAGTGGCGATTATATTGAATTTTTCATTTTCGACAACACGAACGCTCAACGCTCGTAAACGCTCCCTTTTTGATATTTGGCCTGCACACAGAGACTGGGAACTCATTAAAATTCTGAACATGAGTGGCCCACAAACTTTAGGTATTACGGATTTATTAGATCTGCTTCGGCTTCTTTGTTTTACGTAACCAGCTTTCATTAAATTCCGCCGCGATATAGGTACAATTTTTTTGATATCGCCCCTCGAACAATGGTTTGTCGGTAGTGCCTTGGAATAACGACTCAATGCGTGCAACAACAGAAACGGGGGGTTAAATATTTAATGCAATTTCGTGCAACCAGGTAACGAGATCCTGCGATAAATATAACAAAACGGCTATTATCACAAAGCACAATCAAGTACACAATTTTCATCATAGAATATTAGTTTTGAACCCAACTATCGCTTGCACAGAACCACACAAGGTCACACTAGATATGCGCCCATTCCAATTATAAATAAGAGGAAAGGGTTGGTTCCACAACACAATAACGTTAAAAATATCATAATGGTTTATAGGACACTCCCGCCGACTCCGCATGGCGGCAGCGTCCAGCTACCTTAGGGGCTTAACTATCAAACTTCGAAATCCGGGTGAGGCAATGAGGTCCAGACCGTTAACATTTTACGTTATGCTACTTGAATAAACACCATTGCAATGGTGTACATTTATTGTTCTATGAGCCTTAGGGTCATGAGGTCATCTATTTATATGGAGCCCTTGGAAAAATACAAATATAGGTGATTCTGATCATAATGCAGAAACTATCCTTGACTGAGGACGCTGTTTTTCAAAAAAATATTCGCCATAAACAAATTGTACAAAGGCTGCGTGGACACGCATCTTCACTTCTTTCTGTCTCGAGCAGAACACCAACACATCAAACATTCTTAACTATTTCTAAACAATAATCCAATCTCTTTCTTTGCATTATTTACTCCTTTTTTGTCTTTATATGTCTCAGAATCTGTCCAACCATCTCTCTAACTATATCTTTTTTCTTGTATGTACTGCTCTTCCGTAGCATCTTCACGTCCTTTATTCCTATAATTTTTCTCATTCCTCCTGATTTATAAATATTTATAACCACGGTATCTCAAACAGTTCTAATTTTCTTCTTCTGCAATGCCCACCGTCCACGTTTTGCACCCGCACATACAATAAAATCTGTTTGCTCTACCGTTTTTTCCATGTTGGGGTTATCTGACTTCCTAGTTCTCGAAAATCTACAACTTCTTCATTCTATATGAATATATTTTGATATCACTTTTAGCTCCACATTTACCTCTTCCAGATCAAAATATACTTTTATTGAAGTGAAGCTTTTACAGGAATGTTAGCTCCATTTCAGCACTTTTGTCGCCAAAATCTTGAAATTAAGTCCACCACTTTGACCTAGCGTATGGTCCAGTTAGACATAGTTTTAAGCTTTATTAATTTTGGATAAAAATGAATTCTTTTTGACAACAGCTTTCATTTAGAGGTGAATTAAAAGAAAATTTTTAACACTGGCAAATAATTGTTACTACTATTTACTGTAATTGCACAAATAACCACAATGTACATGTACTTTCTATAGCGTTACATGTGATTCTGTCATTTTTAACCTCCATTCTGTCAAAACATAAGGATGGAATTGCGCGCGCCTGCAACCGTTGCTAGTTGTGGTTAATGTGCCGACGAAATAGTGTTCACTTACACCTACAAATTAATTTTTTAAACAAGTGTTTGGAAAGCACCTGTCTCTCTTAAACAAGTTAGCAAGTGCAGTGCTCCAAACGCGCCTTTAAAAGATAACCGTACTAGTAATTCAGTTTTGAATAAGCATAGTTTTAGGGTATTAATGTTGGTGAGTGGGAGGGCACAGTATATAGCAAATTTCAAGAAAATCACCCTTAAATATTACTTAGAGTTTTAAATACAAGTGATACTGGGCTCAATTGCTGTGAGTATCGTACTTTTTTTATGAAAATTCTCTACACCTTTAGCGGTTCAATTTATTTTACTTAAATCATACTTAATTAAGATTAAAAATTAACGACGATAATTCATAAAAATTAATTTGCAGAGGGTTAGGTTATGTCTCTATTATGAAAATTTTAATGTTTAACTACCTATACTATCATAGTATAATTGCTGCTGTACAAACAGTGTGCTAATTAATGTTAAAGACGGTAGACATTTTACTATAAATAACGTTTCCGTCTATTCTGCTTTTTGATGTGGAATTAATGTTTATTAATACGACTCGACTTTCATTTTTAAAACTAGATACGCATAAAGCGTGGCTGCTTAACCTACAAAATAATCGACTGCTCGTTGCCAAGTTCAACGAGTTGTTTGCCCGTTTAGGAACTTGCGTAACGAATTAAAAATTTTTAAACCGTGCTTAATAAACCTGCGGTCGACAATTCCGATTGCCATCCTTGCAAATGTTTTAATTAACCTTCAGGGAACTCGCAATGCAACTGCGGGAGAATTTCAATTGATTCCGTAACACGTTCCAAAGCAAAAAGCATCTGGCGCAATTACGTAAAAGACACCATTTATTTATGCCATAAATAAAACAAGTTGTAGATGTTGTTAATAACAGCAGTAAATCCAGTAATTACCCGTCACTTACGGAGGAAACTAACTTGGTCAATAAATACTACTAAAACCTAACTCAACATAACCTAACATATTTACGTACAACTAACTCTACTGTTATTTAATACTCATCTGCAAAGTATATTTTCCTAAATACTGATTGGAATAGATACCTGAATAATTATTGTCAGATTAGATTCATTAAATTGTTAGACAATAAATTAATATCACCTATTTTTGCGGTTTGTTTTTCATTACACAATTATAGATATCAATAGCCATCGTGTATCTTCGTGCCCCTCATGGAAAGACTCTTTTGTTTACGCACTCGCTCTTGTCACCGGACAGATCTAAACGTGCTGGCGCGTTTCCCCCTCTCTATACGCGTTCAGTATAAGATGGGTGGGGAAAGTATATGGAAGTGGCAGCGGTGGTTCCGTTACGCTTACATCCGTTACGTTCACTTGATTTTACTTCCAGCATTTTTCATACTTGTATTGATTCTTAAGGAGTAAGCTCGAATTAACTCCAAAAACTATAGAAAAAACCTTTATGACGAACATCCTTAGCCCTTACTGTTCAATGACGACGACTTGTAGAACCTCAAACCTAACCCCAATTACTGTTCCATTAAAGTACTAAAAACGTAACCATTAAAGTTTATTATACAAATCAGGAAATGACATTTCTTTCTTTTCATCCGGAAATTGTGAAAAATTTTTACTTTGGAATATTTATTATTCGAGAATTCTTATGTGTTTCCCTCCTCAAGAACCAAATGATAAACGCGTGCATCTGACATGTGTCACTAGCAGGGAATTGCCATTTGTAATTCCCCCACATCATTGCGCCCAAACAACCGTAAACTCACGCGTCACACAATGAAACGTATTTGTAATATTCAGTTCATAAAATGCCAAATCGATGTTTCACCGTGGATGCAGAGACAGGGGATCTCTAATAATGTCTCTAAATGTGTCTCACTGTAGATACAAACTGAGTACGAATAAAAACCTGAACCGAGTTGTTTACTTATTTTAACCATGAAATGGCTAAATAGACTCAAACATTTCCCTTGAATTCGAATTGGAGTCTAACCAGTGAATACTACTTGGACAGTAAAAAGGCACTTCTTAGCACTTTTTAACTTATAGAAGATTCTCCAATTTTATGGATGCATTCCATCATTCCTCAATAGTTTAGTTCTAGTTCTCTACAATCTGCAATCTCTATATCATTTTCCAGCATTCCAAATACTTCTCGAAAAAACTGGAACATTATTGATCATTGGGGAATGTTACAAAATATCCTCCTTCATTTTTTATTATTCAGGAACGTTGTTCAAACATTATGGAACGTATTTCATCATTCTCCAACTGTCTAAATTATTCTAGAAAACATTGGGACATTCTGGATCATTTTTGAAAATTCCAGATCAATCTGAAATGTTATCTGGAATGTTATAGAGCATAATCTCACTTATGGAACGTATTTAGTCATTCTTCAGCAGTCTAAATTATTCTTGACAGCACTGGAACTTTATGGAATATTGTAGATATGTCTCGATAAATTTGGAATAATCTAGATCGTTCTTAAAAATCCTAGATCATTGGGGAATGTTGTAGAACATTCTTCAACATTTCGGATTATTCTGTTAAACATTCTCTAATCTTATACAATTTTTTTGGCCGTTCTCGATTAGTCTAAATTGTGTACAAAATAGACTGGAACATTCTGGAATATTATATATCATTTCCGAAAAATCCGAAGTATTCTGCATCATTTTAGAACATTTTAAATCTTTCTCAAGAAAGCTGAAACATTCAAGATCGATTTTGAAAACTTCAGATCATTCTGGTATGGTGTAGAACATTATTTCACATTATAGAGTGTATTTGGTCATTCTTTAATGATCTAAACTATTCTCGAAAACCTGGAATGTTTTGGAATACCCTAAATCAGTCTCGAAAAATCTGGAACATTCTAGATCATTTTCGAATACTGCAAATAATTCTCACAAATGTAGAATACTCCAGACTATTCTTGAAAATTGCAGTACATTCTTCAACATTTTTTATTATTCTGAAACGTTGTTGAACATTCTCTAACATATTCTGTAACACTGGAATATTCTAGATCATTCTCGAAAAATGGGAAGAGTTATGGATTATTCTCAAACATTCAGAAAAATTCTCGAAAACCCTGGAAACTTCTACTTATTTTTTAGAAAATCCAGACCGTAATGGAATGTTGTAGAACATTCTCATCTATTTTTGAATCGTCTGAAACAGTCAAGGTTTATATCGAACTTTACAAATCGAACTTTCTTAGCGACAGAAAGGTCTGTTTCATATGTATTACTATTTATCCATTAAGATAAAATATTTTCTGTTTCTTTACAAACTCCTCCTATTTTCCTTTCATGAACCCATTTTAGAAAATTGAAATCGATGAAATAAAGCATTAGTTTGAAAGCACATTAATTTAAACTTGCTTATTATCAAAAGAAAAGTCTATTCGGTTAAGAACATGCAATAAAAAAGGGGAAAAGTACGAGCGGCTACGGTCATTTCGAGAAAATTGAAGAAATAGTTCATTCGGTAATTATAGCACATAGTTCGACATTTTATGATGGTTTTACAACCGAACAATCAGGCAGTAATATAATTACAAATAATTACTGGCAGCTCTCCAAATTGAAAAGGTCAATTAGCTTTAAAACGAACATTTACTAGGAAACTTCTAGAAAACAAATATTACCAATCACAAATTTAACTGGTAAGTACTAAAAAAAACTTTATCAGTTCATCTCATTTAGAGTAAAAAAAAGAAACCCTTTATTCGCTCCCTTTTGGGAGGTCCTAAAAATTATATTTATTGAGTTCAGAGGTAACGGTGAAAACATCTGAAACCTGAAACATTATCTACCCCTCTATATAAACATGTTTCACGAAAAAACACTTGCCCCTTTGTAAATCGTGTTAGATATATGAACCTGTTGAGAGACCAAACAAAATTTTAATACTAATCTACCCTTCCATCTACGTTCTTTAATCCCTTTCTCAAATTTCTAATACAGCTTTTCAAGCGTTGCAATATGCAGTTTACTTAAAGTTTTATCTATCGTAATGTTCCAGGGTTTAATAAATTTATATTTAGACTATATGTAAAGCAATAACAATTTATATACACTTATTATTAATTAAACACTATTGAATTATTACTAACTTAGATCACTAACTACACTATGTATTTACACTTTATTACGTCTATGCGCGTCTCAATTTATTTATCTTATCGCTACTACAACTGTCGATTTATTTCTCACTCTTCGGTGACCGTCTGGAATATTCTGGAGATATATTGAAACGTCGAGAGTAGTCCATTTCTCTGCGAACTGTTTAATTGTTTTCTTAGAAGGCAGGTAAGATACACATATTTACAAATACGACGCACATACCGCCGAAATCGGCCGTGACTAGTCGAGTCGACCCGCAACACGTACAAGTGTGCCTGATCGTACACAAGCATACTCGTGTTCGCTACAGTATGGCGGTGTGGTATTAATAATATAAATAAAAAAACTTAAAAAAAAAATAGATGTATCTATAGTATCTCAGTATCTATATTTTCTACCCCTTTTCTTCGATTTAACGGTGGTACAGATTTTTATTTATGATTTTACATTTTGTTTCACAAACCAGGCACAAAACGAAGGCTACTATTATAACACTTGCTGATTTTTAATTTTATATTTTGTATGACCAAATTTACTCAGTGTCTGTTTAAGCTCATGTTGATTTAGGTTACGTTGGCTCAGCCAATATAATTACAAAACTTAGTTTGAATACGAACGATGCTCATAAATATTTTATAAACGTTAGTAATTAAATACATGATGAGTAAACAAAGAACACCAAAATGAGTGTTTTGAGTTTTGAGCAAACTGCAGTAGCAGCGGTTAATTTATTTATTACTATCATTTTAATTTTTTAAAGTTGGTAATTTTTGGAGAGCTCGGTTATATAATCTGCTATTGATCTACCAATCGTTTATCTCTTGTCATACATGATACGTTCAGTGTAAAGTCAATACCTAAACCAGATCAGCACTGCGTCAAACTCTGATGCAAACTTCATAAACTCACTAAAATTCCATGTTTACAAACGCTGATGCAGCTCTTTACAAGTCAAATAGGCATACGTACACGGTCTTTTACGTAAATATCATTGCCTGCATTCACTTTAGAGAAAAGCTCTGAATGCTGTTTGTAGTATTGTCTAGCAAAAGCGTTCCGGGACTAACAGAGAATTTAGTTGAGTAAATAGTTCCTTATCAAGACTACTAGTTCTACAAACTATTTTTTTATTCGCAACCAATTGCAACGAAGTAGAGCAACAACAATTCCATCTCTTGAGCCCTCTTTTTTGATTGCTGGATAAAATTTGTGGATTATTTTTAAAAGTTTTTTTCTTACATTGGACCATTAGCTAAAAATGAAGGCACAGGGTGTACCTTTTCGAATATATTCCGAAAATGCTTACTGCATTTTTGTCACTCTCCTACTTTTTTGAAAATGGGACACGCTGTACCTCATTGTTTTGTCATTATTAGGATTTGGTTGCGGTATTAAATTTTGTAGTGGGCGTCATATTCTGATACCTACCGAATTTTCTCCCTTTGTTTAAATGTGTATTTATAATTCCCCCGGATTTATTTACGGGGCATGCTCTTGAATACATATTTCATATATTTTCCGTTTTCGTGATCCAACAATAAATTGTACCCATAAAGCACGGATAATAACGCATCCGGTGTTTACACGCACATTTCCGCTACTGGACCGGACATAATGCTTTACTTCAACTACTGTCACAGTGGCTTGTTCACGACCATTAAAGCGAAATTTCGTTTTGTTACTGAAATATCAAACTTAAGGTGCTTTAAGTAATATTTTTGATTATAATATATAACTATTTATAACTACAGTAGCTAACCAAATAAGAACAATAAATTGCAAAAACACTATGGCAGATCTCAGATTTTAACGGGGAAGTAATTTTTTGCCTACTAAATGATTTTTTTATTAAAAATTAGTGCATGCCTCTGAATTGGCATTATAAAGATGCCTTAAGTCCCAGTCCCACCTGGAATTTTTGAATATAGAACTGTTAACGGTAATTTAGATTATATTAGAAACCTAATTAAAAGTAATTTTGTTCTTTCTCGCGAAATCATTTTGGTTGCAATAATAATTATAATTATTTAAATTAAAAAATTTAATAATATCGTTTAATTTTTCATTATGAAAGTAGAACATAAATAACAACCCCTATTAAGACGTAATTAACCTCGTTGTAAACTTCTTTTACTGTACGCTTTCTTCACGATACCCAACTACATTGCATGTATTTTTAGGAGCTTAAGCTAAACCACATAAGCGGCTCTTTCCGAGCGAACGCTAGCACGTAAGTGGCGAGGACTGTTGCCCAGCCGTCAGTGGAATTCAAGGTAAAAAATACCCAGCATCAGGCGGACTCGTACGTCGTAACGCTGTAGCCGAATAATATTTGGATAGTAGTAACGCTGGGGATTCGGAAAGGCGATAAATTAAGAATGCTTCAAATATTTACTAATGAAAATTATCAATGCTGAACTAAAAAAATTGTGGGTAATGCGCGCGCACCTACGTACCTTATGGCGCACCGAAACTGTGATTAGTAGACTTGGAAGGTATAGTACATTAAGATCTAGGATGCCTGTTCAAGAAGTAGCATCCCAAGCTGTTTAAAGGGGCATATACCAATTGAGGCAGCCTTCATTAAAACACTACCAACTGAGGCGATTTTGGTGCCAAAGGGTACTACCAATTGTGACGATTTTATTACTAAGGGGCAGTACCAACTAAGGCAGCTCAATTAACTATATCCCAAAATGGAAGGTAAATTAGGTGACCATAAAAATAATGGGTTTAACTGAAAAGGTAAGAATACACAGGGTGTTATATATAAAAATATCACCGATAGCCACTAGAGATCACATTACGTCAGTGAGTAGATAAAGAAGACACCAAAGAAAATAATTAGTACAATTTTTCATGGCACCTTTTGCCAACCCTGTATATGCACAATATATGTATTTCTTTAGAAAATATCGTCTGATCCTCAAATATCAATTTTGATTTTCTTCTCGTATTACTGTCAACCAATAACTATTACTGTCTTCCTAAAAAAATATAGTCACTTAATAAAAATCTTCTCCCCTTTAAATGCTTATGATGAACCGATAATAAAAAAACCTTTTTGTGATCCCTATATGCACCTAATGGTTCATCGAACGATCTTTGCTGGCTGTACACTGGCATGATAAGGCCCTTAATCTTCGATAAAAGTGAGAATGTGTTTTATTGATTGCAAGAAGAGCTTAGGCTGTCGCGAACGCAATAACTTTCCTTTAAATGCCTCCTAAGCCCCCATGTGATACACGTGTTCCCAATTTACTTTCCTTACATTACAGACAAATATGGTTGACAGCTAACGGAGTGAAAGAGTAATCGCTGTCATTTGACATGTTTTATTCTCTCGACACTGTCATTAAGACCTAGAGAAAGACTTCTTCACATATACCTATTATTCAGTTGTAAATACGATTCTAATGTCGCAGCAATTAAAACGTCCACCGATATAATGAGGGTGGTAATTTAGTGAGTTTGAAAATAGCTTGATTATAAAATAACAGTTAAAACGTTTAAAATAGATCGTAGATTAACGGGGCTAATAAATTTAAAATAATTAGCCTCTGTATTTTTTCTAAATTTATATTATTTTGTCTGCGATTGTGAACGACTGTTACCAAATGCTGAATGCAAGCAGTGGCACGAATTTCAATAACATTCGTGTTAACAAAACGAGAAAATAAGACATTTAATGGCAAAAGCCGCAGAAACCAATCTGCTCTGTCAGTGCAATTGCCAATACTAGAGATCGCAATTGATTTTGCTACCATAAATTTCAATTACGGCCACTTGTTTGACTTTGGTTCCGATACCTTTGTGTTACTGCTGAATTCTAGTAAACAACATAATTTCAAATTACGCAAAAGATCCTTGGTAATGTGTCACCTACACTTCTATAAATGTCAAACATTGTTAACACTATAACTGCTTTGGACACAAATTTTGAACATAAGTTAGGTTTAGGAGCTTTTAACTTCCCATCAATATTACTATCGTTGTCTTCATCAATACACTACGTTTTTTAATAGTGTAGTTAAGGTTCATTTCATCTATTCCAGAAAATTTCCTTCGACCTTTTTTTTATTGTCCTTTTCTTCCATTTGATCTATCCAACTCCTCGTATTACTTCCTGTTCCAATTAAATATTTTTAAAAACAATTAGGGTTCTATGAACTTAACTATAAATCTGCACTGATGTTGTAAAAAAATATATAAAATTAAAAATACTAATATTAATTAATAATTATTTATTCCAAATGCAATGAACCATCGCATGTATTTTTAGGAGGTTAAGCAAAGCCACGTAAGCGGTAGTAATACGCGTCGTATGTCCGCTCTCTCAGAGCGAACGCTAGCACGTAACTGGCGAGTACTGTTGCCCAGCCGTTAGTTACATTATAGTCAAATTCCTATACTTTTTTCCTTCCCATTGGAATTCTATATTTCTCCCTATTCTTCCAGCTTTCTCTCCTCTCAAAAAACAACCCCAGTATTTTTTCTTCAAGGCATGTTAATGGCGATTTCTTATTTCATGCAATGTCAAAATATTTTAACGATCCTAAGTTCAAGTAATAATCTCATGTTTTTTATAAAACATACAAAAAAAAAACCACTTGCACTCTCAGTAATCGAACTCAGGACTACCAATCAAAATCAACGCTATTCCGTTTCTAACTTTCCTTTTAAAGAAAATATCAAATTGTTTCGGGATCGCCTAGATTCTTGTTATATAAACTGATTTCGAGTTTGTTTAAATTATATTAACGTTGTTTTGTTCTCTTGCTGCTCCTTGAGGTAAACAATATCTCGTTTAAATGAATCTCGTTAGGTACAATTCCCGCATCACGTCATCCTTTACAATACGCGTCAAATCCCAAAACGTGTCTTCCACCGGTTTTTCAGCATCTTCTTATCCTCCAACTTCAAGAACTATCACGTACCGGTGACCGTTCATTCATTATTCAAAAACTACCCCTATAAAGCTCGTTCTTTTTCCATTTAGATATGGTTCCTCCATTGTAAAAGCGACTCGTGAAAGAAACGGATTACAAAGTAAAAATGTGCTAATTTTATGAGCACGTACATTTTGTGGAAACGATTTATTTATATGTGTCGAGCTGCTATGTGGGAACGATTTGCTCATTACAAAAATAAAAGACGGGAATGGTCGTTGGAGGCGCTCTAAATCAAATCTGCTGATGTTTTGACGACCATAGATGAATAATGGCCTAAATTTTGGCTTACTATTTAGTAAATGTGAGGTTAGGGTGGCATCTTTTAAGAAATGTACATCCACAGTTTAAAATAGTTCCCATAAATAACATGTGAATTTGTGGACACTTCCAAAATTTTGAATAATGCGTTTATAAGTTTTGTAAATGTCTGTGACGTAATATACCAAGGGTTCGTTCACCTTAACCTAAATGGGTGAGCACTAAAATATGAATACGAAAGTAGATAAACCTTCCCAAGATAATTGCTGGATTGAAACCAATGTTATTAAAAAAAAAAAGCTGCAAAATTTTTTTACTCCAATTTAATTTTAAGGAAACACTTTTATTTAGTTAACTGGGCAACACTAAACTGGGAGGATTTATTTTTTACGAAAAATGTACCCTTATGGAGTTATAGGCAATTCAAGATCCCAAATCAAAAATTCGCATATCAGCTTTTACTAAACCTTTTTTAATTTAACAAGTGATCAAAATGAATGCTAATCCATGTAACTTTTTAATAATAAAATAATGTTTCTTTATCATCCCCAAATCTTTCACAGACGTATTGCAGTTGTTTCTTCCTCGTGCATAAGTAGAAAAAATTTCAACTTGGAAATGAAAAATTATTTTATTAAAAAAAAAAATAATAAGTAAGGTTAGGTTCAGCAGTAGCTGAGCTAGGAATTTTAGAAGTTATTGACTTTTTCCATTTTCGGATCTTAAATAACCTTGAAAGGGGTGTATTTTCGGAAAAGTGTCCTTTTTATTCATATTTTTAACAAAGACTTTAATATTATTACAAAGAAAAAGAGAACAAACAGATAATGCAAATAGAGAGGTATGCAGCGAAACAATAAGCATAGAATTTTAAGTGCAGTGTGCTCCAGAGTGTTGCTAATTTAAAATTAAGCATCACCACCTGAAACAATGAAATTATTCCGTTGATTCAAGACCGAAATAGCATCACGTCTGATATAGTTGTTACACTTTCAAGGAGGATACGTAGCTATTACCGGATTTTACTTCGAGAAATCCGGTCACGAAATTATAACTGCAACAAAATAACCATTAATTTTTTTTTTATTTACAAAAAAAAAGCTGTAGAAACTCTTACTTATATAGTATGCTACTATCTACATTAACATTGTCAGCAATTGATTCATAAATACAACATAAAATAAAAAGCAGGTTGTGCAATTAGTTCTATATTACGAAAATAACATTTTTAATTGTTTTAATTACCCACATGTCTACTTTCTAAGGAATGTGTAATAAATGGGAAAATTTTAATATTGTTATAGAGTTACGAAAGCAGGAACCTTCTAATTGGCTTCAAATTTGCTTCAAATGCTAAACGAATGTACCTGATGCACAAGGGATGAAAATATTTTTTTTGTTCTTTTGTAGCAGTTTACGAATAGGATTTTTTCGACACTTTTCAAAAAAACTTAAAACAATTTTGTTAACAAATTGGCAGTCATAAAGCAAATAATAATCAGGGTATGAACACTTCGATTACATTGCATATATTGTTTACTTTAATTGGTAATTCCCCTATAGATTGTAATTTATTGATGTACAGATACACATTGACCTATACGCGTGTGTGTGTGACCGCGCTAGTCTAGTGCTGGAGTGGTATCGGAGTTTTGTAAACGGCCGACTAGTAACTCCGCCGACTGGAAACGCGAATCTACATTTAATCCCTAAAAGAAGTTTTCACTTCAAAATGTATTTGAAGGGATTTTTGGTCACTCAAAGCGGAAAGGGATGATTTTTTTAACCGATAAGGGGATATATTCTCATCAAAAGTTACACACAGACTCACCAATGATTGTTACAATTGCATAATTCTTACGAAATGAATCAGTTTTAACATTAGGTAATTAAAAAGTTAGGTTAGGTTATGTTTAGAAAACTTCTTTCAGGATCATAGAGTAAATCTACCAAATTCAAGAGCGTGTGGTAAAAATGTTAATCAGTCAATGTTCTTTCTTGCTGGAGATGATAACTTTCAGTATATGATTTAAAGAAAATCTTTAATTATATGAATTTAATTTTGCTGATATGAATAAGATATTGTGACATCAATAAAAGCTAATCTTGCCAATAACCAACGACTGTTGGTGATGAGCAATTAACGTTACTTGCTCATTACCAACATCAGTGATTAGCTTTTATTGATCTTAAAGAAAATCTTTCGAGAAATTGGTACTGGAGATACAATTGTATTTCTAATAAAAGTAATGAATTTCTGTTTTAACAAATAGTAATTGTTCATAATAGAAAATTCTTAGACAACAAATATTTCTATTACATACTTATTATTATTATTAGATATGATTGCATGGTACATTAAACGCTACATATGAAGATTATAAGAACTCGCATATCAAAAGATAGATTGCTGTATAAATTGAAAAGAATTCAAAGAAATCGATAACTAGAACATGATTTCCAAAGACCCACGTTGTTTTGCCAATCACGTTAATCTAATAGAAAAGAAAAGGAAATCGAATTCCATTACCTTAAAACAAAAAAAAAAGTAAAAATTGTATGATGCTCACTCACATCTTGTAAGAATTGCCTGCTGTTATGCTTAAGTACGTTGCTAGATAATTTGAGTGCAACAGAATTTCGCTATAAATTATAGTTAATTAGGAAACGCTTCAGTGAAAATATAGGAATGCCTACCTGTAGTTTACCAGCAAAAGATAGAACGCACGTGTTCGTTAAAAGCTGGAAGATTAAAGCAAGAAGAGCATCAGATATCACATATACCATCAGGTGTGTGGTCAACATCGTCCTTGAACATTATTCTCATGCGCATACTCTTGATGCTGTATAAAATCTGCATAAATACCATTCAGAATCATCAAAGAGTCCAGAAGTCTAACAGAAACAAAAACATGTTCCAATTATTGAAGAGCTGGTATCTGAACAGCTAATCGAAGACCTATCAGTGGTATTGGTATGTAATCAGACCATAATAACAATGAATAAAGGTCTGAATGATGAAAACTTTGAAGCTGATCTCATGAGGCATTATGAAGGTATTCATGGAAATTGAAATTTGCAATTTTTAGGGTTTTTCAAAATATCTCAAAATTGAAAAAAACTAAGAATTGGTTTCAAATGGGATTCCATGTGAGCATCACAATATTCTTGGCATCAACCACTGGGAGCATTATCAGGAAGCTTTGTATCAATCATAAAAATTGGAGATTTGGGTTTATCTAGAGGTTTTTGAAGATGTAATCACAGCTTAGCAGTCGCCACAACTCTAAAGTCAAAATTTGGACCAGGAGAAGAAAATTACGTTAGATTAAGTTCGGTTAATGATATGACGTAATTTAACACCATTTGTAGGGTGGCCCAACAAGCTCAACTCCTACCCAAAAGACCAAAGAAGAAGCCCAAGGAGGAGGATTGAAATGAAAGAATGGAGGTAATAGAACAAAAATCTACTGAGAAGCAAGAGATTGAGACTGAGCTAGGAATTAACTTTAAAATGGAATGAAGACCAAACGATTTGCATAAAACTAACACAATTAACACTGCATTATCTTCAGCTGTGCGCTGTATTTGTGTACGTGTGTTCCGTACCTGCCTTCCAGGAAAGTAATAAAGCGGTTCGCTGAAAACGTAAACAATGTAAACAAACTTCGAGACTTTTCTGGAATTGTTCCATGACGCTATAAAAGTGGAAAGACGTTCGACAGTGAGTTGTTAATAAATTGACAGTGACAGTGGTAACATCCGAAATAAATCGACAGTATTGGAAGTGAAAAGACAAATAAATGGAGACGCGCATATAAGTGATTGTTGTAAATAAATAGAAAGCTAAGTTCCGTATTAATTAATAGTGTTTTTAAGTAGTTATTGTTAAATAAGTATATATAAATTGTGTTCATATACTTTAGTCTTGTAATTAAATTTTTAATAAACCCACGAACACTACAGTATTTTGTGTGTGCTCAGGTACTCGGGAGTCAGTTAGAAACCGCCTCAGTTAGTATTTCGCGTTGTCTGAGTTAGAAATGACCTCGTGGCTTTAATTTGATGATCTGCCTCAGTTGTTATTTCACTGAAAGTGATCTATTTTCCCAAATGACTGGATAGTATCTGGTTATTGCCCAATTTGATACTCAATTAATTTGCGCCTTCAAAAATTCACTGTACCGATATTAATTTTCTATGTATGTATTTGATTTATTGCAAAAAAAAATGAAAGAATGGAGGTAATAGAACAAAAATCTACTGAGAAGCAAGAGATTGAGACTGAGCTAGGAATTAACTTTAAAATGGAATGAAGACCAAACGATTTGCATAAAACTAACACAATTAACACTGCATTATCTTCAGCTACTCGTGAGGATGTTGAAAGAAAATGGTCTCGACCTGCTACACAAACATCGTATTTATTCCACAGAATAGAGTTTCCTGAAGAAGAAACATGTTCGACTATTCCAAGATTCCAACATTGCCATGGCGGTATTTGCGCAATTACAATTTGAAATCGGACCGTGATCTGGACGCCTAACGTCCATAAAATGTACGGGTATATCGTAAATATATACATACATACAGAGAAATGCCGAGGTATCTACGCAAGGCTCGAAAAAGTCACACAAACAGAGGAATGGATACCGAGGACACGCTCCAACAACGACGATTAATCTTTGCAATGCAGTGGAATGGTCAAGAAGAACTGCAACGTTATTAAAAGTCATGAGACGGTCACTCGCTAATGTCGATCGGAAGTTAGTGCTACTTTTTTTGCTCAATTAATAAACAGTGCATTAGTTGCAAGTCCAACGAGTGCACGACTCTTTTTCAGTTTTGAGAATCTTTAAATGGAGAAAAAGATTCGTAAATGGAATCTGGATTGAATGTGGTCCACATTAACCCAGTTCAACCAGGTTTAAGCTGAGTACGACTGATATAAATTAAGAACTGGAAAACTCCTGAAATCTTATCCACAAAGTCGTTATCAGTCCAGGCAGTGGTTAGGCATAAACTTCCACTTCTTCCTACCCTGAGCTAATCTTGTAAAACTAAATCATACAAAATCCATCAGTATTTACGAATAACGTATTCCTAAATCTATTGATTGATGCATTTCTGCGATTTTTATTATTCGTCATTAATTTTGGGCCCCTTTGATTCGTTCACTCGATGATTCACTTAGTTTGTCTTTGGTATTGAATTTTTGAGTTGTTGATTTTGGGATAGCTGTTCCTTGGACATTATTTTATGCCGATGAGCTTTGTAATTAATTTTGGCTTTTTCAAAATTTTGTTCATTAAATTTATTTTCCTGGTTTTTACAAATTGCATTTATGTTAAGACGATTAATTAAGTTTTTTTTTGGAATCAAAGATGAGGCTGTATGCTGGATTTTCTCGTATTAATTACAATGTTTTGTTTTTTTTGTGAAGACTTAGTGTGACTGATATTTATGAAGTTAACATGCCTTTCTGGACGAACTAGTCACCCAATGTCTTGGTTGAGCAATCTCAGATCTGGTTCCTTAAGAAGCACTCCTAAAGCTATCTAGAGAAACTTAAGAGGATCCTGCGTTGTTAAGTCTGGGTGGCAGGAATATTGGATTTCGAAACTCATTTTAGGTGTTTGTTTGATAGTCTATCTGTTTTTTGGTCATACGTAAAGTTCCAGGTTAAACTGCGGATTTCCTCATTTTGTAATTTCTTTGTAGTTAATAGTATTTTGGCTTTGGTAACTATATCTTATTAAATTTTCAGTCTTTGTTTTTTATGAAAGCTTCGAGTCCTCAGTCGAACAGTGAAGGACAGGAACTCGTGGCCTGTGTTTACCTGAAATGATTTTATGTTTCTTATTTGCTTAGATAAAGTGACGCTATATGGTAGGAAACACATCCTCAGTCTGGTTATTTTACACGTCTGTCACTAGGTCTCCATATCTCAGGAAGTATCCTACCATTATATTTCTTCTTTTACCTGTTGACTTCCATTGAGATTTTATCAAACAGTTTGAACCTCTTTTATTTCCGTTGCGTCTGTCGTTCATATTTCACACACCTACAGAGCCGTGCTCCTAACATGTATTTAGGTTATAGTCTCTTTCAAACTTTTTTCCAGGTTAGCTACTAATGAGCACTACCCGACTATGCGTCATTTTTTGTTATCTGTCTCTACCGCTTTTCCATATGATGTTTTCTGGCCTTCTAATTCCAAATAACGAGAATCCGAGATTTCTTCTAATTTTACGTATTCAATTTTGATATTTTGTTCTGGTATTACAATTTTTTGTTTTCCAGAATAATTTCTGAAAAGTATTATTTTCAAGCAGTATCGAAAATATCTCATCAGAAAATATTTCTCATCTGTTGCAACGGTGCTTTATTAGCTAGGAAACTGCAACGTATTGTTCCACCTGTTAGCCATCCCTATATATACATTCGTACGTACATGTACCTGTATAATTTTATGCATCCACGTAATAAGTACCTAGTCATTTGAACCGTCCATCCGTCAGTCAATCAACCACCGAACCATCCAGTTACGTAGTTAGTTAGTTAGAACCAGCAGCTAGAAGTCAGCAGTCAGCCAACCAGCTAGTTGCAATCGCTGTGCTGATGCTGGTACTATTATATACAGACAGCAACAAAACACGGTAGTCTGTGACTGTAGTTCCGCCAATTAACGGAAATCATTATCGTTCCACCCGTTTTACTGACGACCGAACGACCGACACTATGACGATGAGACGCGACGCGACGGCCAATTCGTTATTATCGACCTTATCACCTAGTTCAACTCAAATGATATCAGTATGGAGACTCCGTCCAAAGCTCATCAAAATTGGCACGTTTTGAACGTTGATTAGCTCTGCAGATAGTAGGATTTCAAATTTCAGAAGACACTGCGGTAACTTCTGGGCGGAATCGACTTTTGAAGAGGATTGGTATTTATTGAATCTACGACAATTTTCAGGAAAAAAAATATATGTATAATGAAATCCGCACAAAGGCAGAAGACAAATATGTAAAAATTTGCGCCAATTCCACTTTCTCAAATGATATTTCCATTGAAAAATAAGAACTGAAACCATAACATTGTACCAAGTCTTATTTGGGAACCAATTGAAATCTAGCTGTGGGCTTACAGAATAAAATAAATATTTTAATAAAAAAATTTTTCAGGAGTAAAGTTTGATAGGACTTGGCTCAATTTTAAGGGAATTTTAAAGCAATTTGAACACAAAAAATGAGGTTATCTAAGCTTATTGATTCAGTTTATGTTCGCTAAATATAGGGTGCATTCGTATTGTAACGAACGCGAGCGTGCTTGTATGCGACCGAGTACGCTTGTATGCGTTGCCTGCCGGCTTGACTAGCCAAGGCCAGTGTCGGCAGTGTGCGCTGTATTTGCGTACCTGCCTTCCAGGAAAGTAATAAAGCGGTTCGTTGAAAACGTAAACAATGTAAACAAACTTCGAGACTTTTCTGGAATTTTTCCATGACGCTATAAAAGTGGAAAGACGTTCGACAGTGAGTTATTGATAAATTGACCGTGACAGTGGTAACATACGAAATAATTCGACATTGTTATGAGTGAAAAGATAAATAAATAGAGACGCGCATATAAGTGAGTGTTGTAAATAAATAGTAAGCTAAGTTCTGTATTAATTAATAGTGTTTTTAAGTAGTTATTGTAAAATAAGTATATATAAATTGTGTTCATATACTTTAGTCTTGTAAATAAATTTTTAATAAACCCACGAACACTACAGTATTTTGTGTGTGCTCAGGTACTCGGGAGTCATGTAGAAACCGCCTCAGTATTTCGCGTTGCCTGAGTTAGACATGACCTCGTGGCTTTAATTTTATGATCTGCCTCAGTTGGTATTTGATTGAAAGTGACATTTTTCCCAAATGACTGGATAGTATCTGGTTATTGCCAAATTTAATACTCAATTAATTTGCCCCTTTAAAAATTCACTGTACCGATATTAATTTTCTATGTATGTATTTGATTTATTGCAAAAAAAGTGTTTCTATTATTTCAAACGAATCGGGTAAACAGCAACGTATAAAAGCTCTGAATGTACGAAATTGGAAAATTAGAGCTAGTTACAATGTTCGCTGACCGTGACTCCGTCCATTTGATTGATTACATCAGAAAGATGCATCGGTGTTTCCGCCGACAATCAACTGGGCTATTGTTAAATTTGGTCGACAACATTGCACACGCAAATGTAAATTCTAATCGAGGTTGAAAGAACAAATAAAAAGAGAAGATAGGAATCATTGTGTATCCACACTGCCAAAAGCATCGGGGTTAACGGATTGAAAAATTGGGGATCGATCGCTATCTCAATCATGTACTTAACACTCGGCGGTTTTTCTTAAACAAAAACAAGATTTGCAAGATTATCGTTAATCTTTGTTTTGTTTGGAGCTAATTTTGAAAGCATAGCAATGAGTATTAAGTAATAATTAGTGCACATATGATAATTAGTGAATGATATGAATCAGAATAACAAACACAAAGTTTACTTACGACGTTACGAAATCCATAACAATTATTTCGTCACACAGTGGCTTCTTCAGGTGATTTTTAGCTAGGCGCAATGTGGATCATAATGAGCAGATTTAGTATGTCTATCACCCACAATAAACATCGAGTTATGTTTAACAAGTCAGTATGATCGAAATTTACTCTTTTGTTTACTTTTTGTTAATTGTATAGATACGCCTCCCAACAAATAAATTTTCCTGAAAATTGAATATGTTGAAGAGTTCGTCATGCTGATCAAAAGGATACGTAAACGTTGAGCACGGAAACTAGCCCTTCATGGTGTGGTTTCCGCGCCCAACAAATATATATATATATTCTTGATCAGCCTGATGGACTCTACAACATATTCAAATGTCAGGAAAATCGATTTGGGGGTGGGGTATCTATACAATTACCAACTCCACTACAAAAAATCTCCTCTTCAGTTGGCATAATTTCCAAAAGTTATCCAACAAACCCATTATGTACCATTAGATTAGTTTTGCTACATTTTGTTAGTAGAATTAAGATCCTAAATTTTAAGCTGTGACAGAACTATGTGGACAACGTCAGCGAAAGCTGTACCTCGAAGTTTTGTTCTATCCAGAATAAAAGTTGGTAGAGCTTAAAACAAATCTATATTTGGTTTAATCGTAACCATATCGTTCACCATAAATGCAAAGAATCCGTTAATTATTTACCATGCTAAACTGTATCACACTGACGTAAATTAGAACAATTTCTGGTTCGTAGTGCTTTTAACAAATTGCGTTCTTGATAAATACAAATTTGCATGCAGTAAAACAAAGATTGCAGATTTCCGCTTCAAATGGAATTGGGTAAGTAAATTATTTAAATCAAACAATTAACTTTGGTCTTTTTGTCCGTTACGTGATGCGTCTTGCATCTAGAGCACATCTATTTAAATAAATTGTAATTCCAGTAACTATACCTAACGAATTTCTAATCTACCAAATGCATATCAATTAAAAAAATATTTTAAGCAAACTCAAAAATTAACTACAGAAATAAGGATCACTATCGTAGAAGCACGTGGTAGGTGTAAAGAGAAAAAGAAGTCAGCAATCCTAATTCCCAATGGAATTTCCACTGTTGTAAGTTTAGAATAATGCTGGGTTTTGTCGGAATGGGAATACGTTAAGCGATTGACGGAATCAAACATAACCTCAAAAAAATTGGGATATTTTACATATTTTTTTAACGTTTGGAGATTTATTCCAAGCTTCAAATCATCCTGAAATGATATGGAACACTTCGTAAATTGTCGGGATATTTTATATCATTCTCGAACAATCCAGAGCATTTAAAAACATCCTAAAATAATGGAATGCTCCTGAAAAGTTTGAAACTGGTTGTAACACATCACTGTTACTCTCTGAAATGTTTCATCAGATCACATTTTCAATTCCTAGAGAGTCAATATCATCACCGTTAGGAATGATGACATGATTAATTGAAAACTATTTTTCTTTTAATTTCTCAAACAATCCAATCTCTTTTCAAAAAATCTGAAACATTCTGGATTATTCTAATAAATCTCATTCTATTCTAGAATAGTGTAGAATAGTCTGGAATGTTTCTGAAAATTTTGAAACTGGCTGGAGAATTTCTCAAAACATCTATTAATATATTCTAGATTATTCACAAATATTCCAATCACTTTTCGAAAAACCTGGAATATTAATGAAAATTCCATTCGACTCTGGAATGGTGTAGAACATCTCTAATATTGTTGTACGTTCTGGTATGCTCTAGATGAATATTGTACATTTCAAACAAATTTTCGAAAAAGTTTTTCACTCTGAAACATTCCAAATTATTCTCGAACCACATGGAGCATTTCAGAACATTCTAAAATACTCTGGAATACTGCTAAACATTTTGAAACTGGCTGGAGAATTTCCCAAAACATCTGGAATATTCTTAATTATTCTCAAACATTTCAAATCATTCTAAAACAATCTGGAGCATTTAAAAACATTCTAAAATACTTTGGAATACTCCTGAAACTTTGGAGATATTTACCAACATATCTACGACTTGGTGGCAACTGGCAAGTGGTAGTCGTGGAGAAGGGTGAAGACCCAGAAAAAAATACCTGTCTTTTTACGTAAATTCATTAATTACTGGAGAGTTATAACAGAGAGTCAACGTTATCACTGTCAATGAAAAGATATTGGCTTAATTGAAAATTGTTTTTTTTTTAGTAAATAGAAAATGATTCAAGAATCAACAACATTTGTGTTAGGGATTTATTATATAACAGTGACTGTTGATTGGATTTAACTAAGCAGTTACCGAGGGATAGAACTGAAAATAAATTTCGATATGAAATAGACCACCAATACTTCCCATTAAAAAATAGGGGCAAACAGGGCGAATAATCCTAAACCAAACTTATTGCGGTTTTCTGAAACTTCTTATGAAATTCATATTTATTTTATCTGTGAAATATGTTACATTATAACGTTGTCTTTTGTTGTACAGAACACTTAGCATGCGAGTTTCATCTAACCTGGATTTTTTTCCAGTGTGAAACGAATCCTTTCATTAGTGAGAAATATTAATTAATGAATGAAATAATTGAACCACTTTTTTCTCGTGGCATAAATAAACACTTGTTTTTAATTCGTATTTCGTTACCAGAATTTTTGATTTTAACGAACAAACTTTTACATAATTAATGTGAACCAGAAAGGGGTATAATTGAGTTTTGAAATTTAATTCGTTCTCGAACTTTATCGAAGTCGACTGTTTGGCATGTTGGTTGTATTTTAACGAAATAAAAAACGAAAAAGAACCGGTAAAAGCAGATGTTGTAACGCAAATTAACAGGGTGTTATTACGTCGTTACACTCACCCTTTGAGAGTCTTCTAACGCAGACAGTACCCCACTGTGTTTCAAATTAGTGTTTCTATTTAAAAAGTCACCTACACATTTACGTTTGGCTTCATTATCACGACAACCACAGGCACACAAATACACATACATACATATAGACATTTTCTAACAACTGCTTTTTTTTCGCAATTCGCCGCCAGGAAGTTAAAAAAAATCTTTTTGATTCTTTCATCAACATCAGTAACAGACATCTAGCGTGCTTATTTTTCCCCCTTTTACAGATTAAAACCTGTCCACAACTATGCTATTCCTGATTCGATAAAATGAAACTTTACGTTGGTACAAAAGCATGCATCATGCATCCATGCATACCAACTGCAATAATTCACCAGTTGATGCATAGAGACATGTGACAGGTTCGAAAATGTTTAATTTAGAATACATGTTGAACGTACATTGTGGACGGTAACCCAATAATTCGACAAAGGAGTAAAGGCACAATGAGGGGTGGTTATCTTTTTACTTTTAAAACCGACCCTTAGTTACGTCTTATTGTACTTTAATTAACATACGCTAATTTAACTCAAAGCGATCTCTAGAGATTCATAAACATGCTCATGTGTCGCAAAGAAATTAAACAGAAAACTAACTAACCCAGATTAACTTAACCTACTCTATTGTAACCCAGATATACGAGCAGCTATTGGGTAAGTATTTGGCTCACCATATGAAAAGCAAAATATTTTAAAACAAAATTTAATTTTAAAACGATTTTAAACCCTTGGAAGAAAGATATTGGCCTGTAAACCACCCTTTACTCTGACCCATTTTCGTAACTTCATGTTTCCTAACCTAACCTAACCTAACAAATTTATAGGTGACGAATCAAGAATAGTTCACCCTAATTTTAAAGATAAGTGTTACAAGAAAATTAAACCGATTTAATTATTATTCTACCTTTGTTTAACTTTCACTCTAATTTAAAAAAAATAATTTTAAAACTACTTCCAAAATGATTTATTTCTATTATCGTTAGTCTTTGATGAATATTTATCGCTAGCTCAGGTTACTTTAACCCAACCTAACGAACTAATCATCAAACAAGTGTTTTAGGTGAACAAAATGAGTGCCATAGTACAAACAAAAATTTTCCAGTTGAGTTCAATAAGCAGTAGGTAAACGCAATTTGTAACCATTTATTATAAGTAGACACAAAGGCACTATTATAACGGAAAGTTTTTAATGGCAGTCTCGCTTACATGACATACCAAGGTATGTGACTTACTTTCACGTAAGGTCACTTAAGTCGTTCCCTATTTGTTGGTAAATAATTATAGCGTCACTAACAAGTACGAAACATGTCGTCTTCGTCAATTACAGTCTTTAACCTAAAAATATACGTACGACATAATTAACAGTCAACATTAGAAATTTTTTTGAAACACGCCTTGTAATTGAAACTTTTGTTAAAGTAAACAGACCGCAAAAAAGGCACTTTAAATTATAAACGTAGATTTTTTTAAAAATAATAATTAGAGGTCCATTCTGTTACCGTTAGGCCAAAAATTTTATTAATTTTGATAAAAATAATAAACATGGTTTTTGAACTATTAATTAACAGGGTTTATGTCCCCAATTTAAAAAATATAGGGTGGTAGGTATTTCCTAGATAAAGTTTTAATTTTAAATGAACTCATCTGATTATTTCACTTATCCATAGTGGATTTTAAATAAATTTTGGCATGTAATTTATTCATGAAATATTGGAATTGCATAATTTACTTTATAATTCGTGTCATCCAGGGTAGTAAATCAAGTGCCTGAGTTTGTTTTACGACTTTTATGGCTTAACTTTATGTACCAATAAAAAACCAATAAATTATCCATGGCACAAAAGACAATTGATATTTAAAATTTAAACCAGAAAACATAAATATAAACAATAAATTTCAAACAGTAAATAATAATGTAGGTATTGTTTTAACTTCTAACAACTAATGATATGTCATGTTCGAACATGCTTCTTAGTGTGTTTGACGGATGCCAGCTCTAGTGTCCAGGAAATCAGTTTTCAAACGATAATATGAAGACATTTCGAATTCAGGTCACATTTCAAGCCAATGCCCTTATGAAGTTTGCTCTTGTCCCACTTGTATGATATGCACATAGAGGTAGAAGAAGTCTTTTGTCATTCTTTGTCATCAACGACCATTCGGAAACCATTTCCGGTGCAATATACCATTGAATATTCCGATATTCCAACAAATGCTCGACAGATACGATATTTCTGCAATCTGTACAGGAGCCTCTCGACCACTTCCACTACTTCACGTTTACATGATTCTCGGAATCTCTATTCGGTAATTTCAGCACTTAAAAGCAGTATTGACTACCCTTGCGTCGAGTCCAAATTACCCTTCCATTCATCCATCCAATTCGTCTAATGCACTTCGTGTAAGGGCTCTCTTTACGAAAATAAATGATTCGAATGAACATTATCGTAGGTTGTGTTGGAAATAAGTTCTACAACGAATGGTAAGTGCCCTTTCTGGACCCATCGCCAACCTAACCTTGTTTTATCATCCCCATTTTTTATCGAATTTATTGAACTATGTACTATACACCAGACCAGAAATGCTGAATTTAATGGCATGAATTTTAAATTTAGATAGAGACTAAATTCGAAATCACATTTTATCTTTTTTTCGATTAGGACACATCACATTCATTAAAACTGGTAAAAGGGTTTAGAAAAAAACATCTTCCAGCTGAATGTGGCCTTTGAAAAAGCTCCAGGATGCTAGCACCCCAACCAACGAACTTCGAAAAAATAATACATGGATCTAATAAGTCACTAATCGGTCAGGTGATTCTGTTAATTGGTCAACGGCAGGTAATTAAAAGAAACAATAAAAAACACATGCGCTAACTGATGGATGAATTATTAATGATTAATTCAATAGATTTTAACATTAACCAATTGATCAAAAAGTTAATATTAATGTTGTCACCATACAAGAGCTTGTTTATCAATATCAAGCTGAAGTTACCAGAACCCAAACTCTTCTCGTGAGTCAGAGCGGTTTAGTTTTGGCTTCGAGATTATGTCTACCAAATCTCAGATATAAGTCCGAATTAGGAGCTTTGTATTAGAAAAAATAGCTTTTGGTTTACCAGAATGTAGTTATATAGAAGTTGAATTTCTATTGAGAAGAAGCACACACACATGCAAAAACGTCACTGTATGGATAGAAGCAAGGTTTGTGGCGCCGAGACGGGTCATTAACACAGCAATCTGACCCTCCACTAATCCTTCGCCACTTTCGAAACAATATGTCAACTTCTTTCGACCGTTTGTAATAAAGCAGATTTTCACATTCCGCACTGGATGTTACTGCCAGATGTTGTAAATTTCTTCAAAACTGTGTATTATGAAAACATGTTTTATTACCAGCCGAAACTAAAGGCAAGAACAATTCGAAATGGGCGCGACCGGAAGGGTCCCTAAGCATCGCAATATCACTTATCCTTCCTTGGACATATTGTTCCTTTGTGAGCATTGTCTGTATAAAGAGGACACGCACATGTGTGCCTGCAAGTGTGTATGGATGTCTTGCACTTTGTTCCCATCATCTCAGTATGCAATGAACATACATAGACTGCTGGCGGCGATAGCAGCAGGGTGAATAGTGTTATGTGTCGGACTTCCTCTCCTTTAGCTTCCCAGAACTGTAGGAGGAGCAGGCAGGTCCTAAAGCTTATCATATTACCGACGACGTGCTCTTTTGAATTTCCATGTGGGTGGATCTGGTGGACTACATACGTACCTAAAGTGGAAATGCAATCTTGCAGAATAACAAAATAACACGTGCTCTGTGTACACGATAAAAGTGGAACAACCACAAAATACTTAGTAAACACTTCCTTATTATCAACGATTTTTCTCGAATCTGTAGAAATGCGTCTATCTATCACATATTTTATGGGAAGGCTTCAACTCATATAAATGTGTGGTGATTGTTATCAAGTTTATGTTGGACAAACTCACTGGAAGGTCATTCAATCAAGGATCAAGGTATCCTCGAACACAAACGAAAACGTGGATAGGAAGGAAGGAGGAGATGAAGACTGTAGCCAGATCAGCATTCAAAAAAAGTTTCAGCATTTTTTAAAATCGATATAGCTGATTGATTTCTAGTAACCTAACCTAACATAACCTAACCAAAAGTTGTATGATGTAATATGGGGAAACGTGGTTTAGGTTTTATTTTATTGTAACCGCATTTTCAAAAGTAACTTCATTATTTTCTTCGTTTTTATTCACATAGGACGTCCAGAACACCAGGACACCTTCCAGTACCAAAATATGAGTAATTAAATTAGCATTTTTTTTAAGAAAAGAAGTTTATTTTCGATAATACTATTCAATTTCTTTATTGAAACTTAATAGAAACGACGTTTCGGTCGCAAATTTTCTTTTCAAGTTATCAAAAAATTAGAGTTAAAATCTAAAAAATTAAACCAAAGAAATAGGATTTCGAAGTTTAAATTATGATAAATTTTAAATTTTGGTTAAGAAAGGGAATAAAAGAAATTCAACTCTAAATAGGAAATGTACAAAATACTAAATTCAAGGGTTAAAAATTAAATTGAGACTCTAGAAGATACAAAATTAGAACCCAGTTCTAAGAAATCTCACTCAAGCACGTTAGAATTTTTCGTTAAGTTTTCCTTTTTTATTCCAAGAATCATTTTAATTTTTGCATTTTTTGGATGTGTACAGTGTTTTTTAATACAAAATCGCAATTTTAAGTTTAATTTTTTAACAAGAAAAATGATTATTTTATGGATTAAGTAACCACGCCGTTGAATGATGTACAGTTGCCCTTTGTAATTGACTAACCCAACCTATTTAGGGTTTTAAACAGATTATGTTACAACGAAAAGAAAGAAATTAGAAAAAGAGTTGCTGAAGAAGCTACAGTAAAGTGGCGAAACGTCCAACGAAATTTTCAAGCTTTCTTTCTTTGAGTTTTCTAACCTGCCCAAATCCCCACGATTCACCGACTTTAACTCAATAAAAGGTTGAGGTACAGCTAACCATAAACTGTCAAAAGGTAGGTGAAAAAAAGATGAAGGATGGGTCAAATTTAACAAATTTTAGGATGGTTCACGAAGATAAATAAAAAAGACAAAAAAAAAACATTTGTATGTATATCAGTTATTATGTGGATCAAATGGTATAAATTAAAGTGTCTTAAATAATATTTTGTCAAAAATTTCATTTTAGTTATTTAAGGGATGGGACTGTTTTATACAAATAATTAGTCTTATTCTCCAGTTCATGGCATGATCTTTTTCATGACAGTGTTTAGAGATATAGCAGAGTCCGGCTTATCTTCGACGTTTTTTTTTATGTTCATATCTTTTTACTCTATTTTTTGAAAAAGTAATTATAAATAGATCCATTCGACTAATTAAGTAAAAAAAAAGTAAGTGTCAGCTCCGACACGCAACTCGAATTTACTCCTTGAGAACGTCTATGTTCATTTTCAAGTAGATGCAACTATAGAAAATATTTATGTATGATATATTTTAGATATATAATTAAAAAAGCTAAAATGTTCTATTAAATAAATCTAATTATATGCGTTCAGTAAAAGATGGTTGGGAAAAGCATATAGAAGTGGCAGCGCTAGATCCGTTACGCTTACTTCCGTTACGTTCACTGGATTTTACTCCCTACATTTTTAATACCCCGAGCCTTATATCGATTCTTAAGCAGTAAATACCACATATAGAGGCGGCAAAAAATGTCCAATTGTCTTAAAAAAAGATGGATGGATTAAAAAAATACTTTTTGATGCACTTTATTGATATACCTTTCCAAAAGAAAAATTCATAGAACATTCGTTTATCCTTATTTACACCATAATTTGTTGTGTTAGGGAAGTAAACTTTTCAGGACAAATATTTTTTTGCAATTAGAATTCGATTAGCCATGGGGCAGCTTTTATATGGTTATCCAGCCATACCCTCAATCTCACTTTTTAATTTTTAAGAAAAATTTAAAATATATTTTCTTCCACGGAAAGCGAGGCTAACGATTAAAAAAAAAAACGAATGAAACATTTTACTACTTTCCAGTTTCACAAATGGTTTTAGATGACCTAATTTCTATATTTACTTACTACATTTAGCTGAATGTTTTTTAAAAAAGTAGGTAAAACAGGGATGTATGTAGTTACTTTTACAACTAAATATGCAAATGTATGTATGTAGATAAAAACATTTTCATAAGTAATACTTTTATATGTTGTATGAGGCCTTTCATTTCCAATTTCAAAACGTCTATTCGTCGAAGAACTGTTTTGAAAAAAGATCCTCTTTTCTTCACTAATACGTCAAAAGTTGGGTAGGCATAGAAAAAAAGAAAAGAAACATGGGGAAAGAAATGTATGTATTATATACACGTAAAAGAGCTGTGGACTCGACGAAAACGCGAGAGCGATGGATTTTTTTCGCTCCTCTGCATTCAGGAAAACATCTCAGTTTTGAATCTTTAACAGATACCAGGAAAAAAGCTTGCGAACGCCATTCAAAGCGAGCCAAGCATTAACTCATAATACTCTTATCTCCAAAAAAGCCTTTACATTTTTAATAAAGGCAAAGGACCAACGAATCGCACCAATTATTATTCGTGAAAATATTAATTTCAAACTAAAATATCATCTTGAAAGAAATAACGATTGGAAGGTACCTAACCAATAGAGCTTCCATTTCAAACGAGTCTATGTATTTTCAAAAACTTTCATAAACCTTCACGGCAGAAGATTCTTAATATTCAACTAGTCATTTATAATTCATAAACACGACTACTAAAACCAGAACATTTAATTGGAAAACGACAAGGCACGACTCAAAAAAACTAAAAGTATGGCACGATTAGGCCGCCAGCTCCAAAGAAAGACAATGGATAATACCCATATTTATATAGATAGCAAGAAAGGGGTATACATGATGTTGACAAGAAATAGAGAGGATGTTAAAGAAGGGCAATTGCGGCTGACATCTTCAGTGGATCTGTGTTGACGAGAGCGAAGATTATACCTTGAAGTCTCGACAGCGACTGAGTATAGAACTGACTGTGCACTGATATATATACCAGGTGGCAGTGGGCGTGTCGTTGAATGGGCGGTCTCTAAATGGTTCGTCAGTAGATTACGCACCTTTTGCGTCTTTCACTCTACAGCTAGATGCCCTATTCAAACGAAGTCCTTTTCTATAAAACAAAATATGCTCTCAGGTCAGTATTCTGTCGAAACCACCAGACACGGATCGCGATTTCGAGCTGGTTGGCTCTCATCAGCGTGCCGCAGATGGTTCCGACAGAATACCGACCGACCAAAGCCTCTCCTTACTAGAAGTGGATTCAATAAAGACCAAAGATGACACTAGAGCGCCATCTATTAAATAGCGTTGACCATAGATGGCGCTCTAGTGTCATCTTTGGTCTTTATTGAATCCTTTTCTATAAAATTCATAGGGTGTTTATTTTTTTCGATGGCTTCTCTATGAAACCGGGGGTAATACTGTAATGTAATTTATAAAACAATAATTCTGTCCTGATTAATAACTTGGTTGGAATTGTCTAAAAAGTGTTCGGCCTACAAGACTGAACCTTAGCCTATACTTTGGATTCAAGCCAAGAAAACTTATGCTCCTATTCCTAATGGTCAGTCATAAAAACTATTACGTTAATCTTTATAATCTTCATTAACTTGTATTTCAACTTCTCTATTCATTTCAAAAATTCCTACGAATTTCAAATTTAGTTATATTTTTTTAAATAAATCCGTTCATCCAACATCCTTTTGTAATGTCCCCTTTGTGGTAATGCCCTAGGATGGAGCCTACTGTGACTTATCGTAAATCAATCACTGGCCTGAGACCATATCAAGACCACGAACCCACTTTAACCCGTCGGGAACTACTTAAAACCAAATAATTGAAAATAATGAAAGAAAAAAACAAATATCAATATATTTTGCAACACATATTCTTCCATCTGAAGAAGCCGCAGTGTAGCGAAATGTACATTTGTGATCCAATAGAAATTTTTTGTGTATTTAAATGATCCCTGTACTTATTAGGTTAATTAATTCGTTTGAAAGGTAGCACAACTTACAATTAGTTATTATGGCAACAAAAGTGCCTTGTGTTAATAATGCACCTACTGAAACTCATTGAATAGCATAATAGGAAGTGAATTCTAAAGAGCTTATGAAGAGCCTTATTAAAATTTTGTCTCTTTTGTTGTTTAACCAACTGGGTCACTTGAAGATTGAAAAGCTTTTGAAAAGAATAATGACCTAAGTAGATATATTGAGAATAATGAAAATTTTCTACAATTAGAAATTTGACCTATTGCCAAGAACCAGGACTTCTAAATTGTCCCTTTATTTGAAATATTGATAATTTTTAGGTACAAAAATTTAACACGTTTCGTTTAACTATCTGACACAATTCATTGCTTAAAAATTAATATGTTTTCGAGGGGTAGCAATTTATGTCGAGAATTTCAATTCTGGTTGAGCATATACGTTTCCATAGCAGTAAATTGAGCGTTTGAGATTTAACAAAAGGAGAATCAGGTAATAAACTCCAAACTCTTTATTTATCAAGTGCCCCTTCAGTCCATCGCAACGCAAATTAAGATTTCCGGCTGGAACGTTAACAACTATACATCTTTTCATGCTTTCGTGACGAGGAAAGTAGCCCCTTCGTATGGGGGTTGCACCCTCTCACGGATTTTGTCTCGAATTGAATCGCGATGAAGCTCAATTGATGATTAATTATTGATCAGGAGAAGTGTGGAGCCTGGTAACTAGGAGACGAAGGAAATGAGAAAATTTGCAATTTCACTTAATCAACTGGCAGGAAAGCTCGTTAGGAAATGCACCGAAGACTATCGTTTCCGTAACAACTTCGACGGAATTATATTCTGCCAACGGTGGTGACGTAATCACAATCTGCCAAACTAAGGAATTAAATTGAAAAAAAAAAAAGAAGAGAAGGGACGGGAAAATTGTAAGAGACGTTATTTAGTATGATTTCACTGTAACTATGGCTAAATTAGCTGAAATAATAATTAGAGGCCGCTCAACATTCATATGCGCAACAAGATCCATAGAAAAGTTTCTGAAAGTTCATAATATTTGGAAAAAACTAAACAAAATCTCTGAGAATGTTTAAATAAATATGTTTATAGTACACATATACAGGGTTGATAGGCTCCTTAAAAAATAACTGGATGTAAATCAAACTTGAAAATATTTGCAAATGAAGCAGCATAAACAATCACAAGATAAGCCAAAGTTTGAGAATTGAATTCATTCTAATAATTCATATAGGGACCGTCCATAAAATACGTCACTCAAATTTTCACCTTTAAACCCCTCCCTCCCCCTTCGTTAGGCTGAGTCAAACTTTTTGAGACCCCCTTAACAAATATTACATCACAAAAGCTAACCCCCCTATAAACGATTTCTTCCGATTAAAAGTAGAATATAGATGAATTGTTTGAAAAGTTACTACTACTAAATTAAGAAAACATTAAAATAGAATTGATGAACTGCGGACGTCACATTTCCTTAGACTCCCCCCTAACCCCCTGATCACATCTCGTCACGCTAAGCAATACCCCTCCCTTCCCCTATTTGCGAACGTATTTTATGAACAGCCCCATACTTCTAGTAGCCCATCAACTTGAAAAACCCTGTATAGTAAAATATATTATCTAATAAGGAAACTAAATGTTTTGAAACGAAATTTCTTGCAAGTAAAAGCAAAAATTTCTCTGGCAATTTTTCTTCCAGATTACATCTGCTGCTTATCCTTATTCACCACAAGTTGTTTAATAAACAAAGAAAAATGCAATCAGCTCGCAACGTCTCTCATCAGCCTGCGCGAAGTTCATAAATAAAACTGTTAATTTCAAGCCGCCACGAACATTCCGCAAAAGTGCTATTTTTCTTGTTACATTGTGCTTCTTTATGTTGACATGTTTTAATAGATGTTTGTAAAAATATTCTTTAAATTACCAACGACAAACAGAATGACATTTAAAATTACACCTCGTTTTAATTTCTTATATAACGAGCCAGAGACGTTTCGCTCTCAGATTCCGCAGATTCGCGGTAGATTGTCCACAATCCGTGTTAATAAATCGTCGCAAATAATCTACAACACATGATGCTGCGGATTTCTAAAGAATTTCTGCGCAAAAAATTTAGTATCTTGGTTAAACAAACAAAAAACGGATTCTAGTTTTAAGAACAAAATATAACTAAAAAAGTCCAAATTCGAGATGTTCAAGTAGAATTAATTGCAGAGCACATTTGTAATTAATCAATACATATACATATACAAAATAAAAATTAGTGAAGTGAGATGGCATGTAAATTTCACAGACCCATGGGGGTTATATGGTAACCCTTCATTCGCAATCCATTAATGTTTCATTTTGGCACTAAAGTGGTTAGTTATGAAAATATGGATGTCTATAGAGGGCATTACATCAATCCATTTTCCATAGAGAACTTCAAGATGGCTGCACGATTCTTCTATATGTTTCAGAATATTCCAGAAAGTCAAACAGTTCTCAAAAAGATTGAAGAAATATATGTGATGTTCAAGAATGTTGCAGAATCTTCCAGAAGTTCCGTGAATTCCACAGAGTGTTTGCAGAATGTTTCTAAAGATGCGAGAGGATTCTAAAATATCCTAAAATGTTCCTGGATGTTAAAGAAGGTCGAGAATATTCTAAAATATAATCCTTGAGAATGTTTCAGTATCTTCTAGAACATTTATAAAGATTTGAGAAAATTTTAAAAATTTCTTAGGATGTTGAGGAATATTGTAGAATATTTCAGCATACTTTGGAATGTTTCTCAACTTTTAAGTATCTTCTGGAATGTTTCACAATGTTTAAAAACTTCGTAGAATCGTCCAAAGGTTTCGAAAAAGCTTTAATGTGTTCTAAAATGTCCCAAAACTGATTTAGTATATTCATTTGAGTGTGTTATAGAATGTTCCAGAACGCTGTTGATTCTTCAAATAGTTCCAAAAAATTTTAAAACGTTTCTGGGATACTAGCCAATACTACAAAACATTTCAGCATAATTTAGAATGTTCTCAACTTTTAAGTATGGAATGTTACGCAATGTTTAAAAACTTCGTAGAATCGTTCAAAGGTTTCGAGAATACCTTAATATGTTCTTAAACGTCACAAATATTAAGTAATATGTGCGAGAATGTTTCAGTATGCTGTAGGATGTTCCAGGATGCTTCAGAACCTTCAAAAAGTTTCGAAGATGTTCAAATATATTTAAGAACATTTCTAAATATTCGAGAAAATGCTTCAGTATAATTTAGAATGTTCAACAACCCTTCAGTATCTTCTGGAATGTTTCATAATGTTCAAAAACGTCGTTGGAAGAGTTTCCGACGATTCCGAGAACGCAATAATGTGTTCTAAAATGATCCAAAAATTATATAGTATGTTCGAGAATGGTTCAGTATTCTATAGAATGTTCCAGGATGCTTCAGAACCTTCAAAAAGTTTCGAACAGGTTCAAATATATTCTAGAACATTTCTAACTATTCGATAAAAATTTTAAAATTTCTTAGGATGTTGACAAATATTATAGAACATTTCAGCATAATTTAGAATGTTCTCAACTTTTAAGTATCTTCTGGAATGTTTCACAATGTTTAAAAACTTTGTAGAATCGTCCAAAGGTTTCGAGAATACCTTAATATGTTCTTAAACGTCACAAATATTAACTAATACGTTCGAGAATGTTTCAGTATGCTGAAGGATGTTACAGGATGCTTCAGAACCTTAAAAATGTTTCGAAAATGTTCAAATATATTCTAGAACATTTCTAAATATTCGAGAAAATTTTTAAAAGTTTCGTAGGATATTGATGAATACTGTAGATTTTTTCAGCATAATTTAGAATGTTCCACAATCCTTCAGTATCTTCTGGAATGTTTCACGATGTTTAAAAACTTCGTAGAATCGTCCAAAGGTTTCGAGAAAGCTTTAATGTGTTCTAAAATGTCCCAAAACTGATCTAGTATATTCGTTTGAGTGTGTTATAGAATGTTCCAGAACGCTGTTGAATCTTCAAATAGTTCGAAAAAATTAATATGATGAAAAATGATATAGAATTTTCGTGAATTCTGCCCAATTTAGACACTACAGTTTGTTTACCTACATTTGAGTTGGTTGCTTTTTAGTACATATAAAATAACGGTTCTAAAGGTAATTTTAACACTATTATGGTACGTAACTAAGTGTACGAAGAATATTTCATTCCATTCATAATGGCCATTATTTCTCGTCACCAATTATACCAGTTCTAATGGGTCTAAAAACTAAACTAAAGCGCAAACAAGAATTTCTCCTGTATTTATTAAATTTTAATGAGATCGAGTTTGAAGTCGCTTGTTTGATAACAGTCGTCGGGTTTCAAAAATCGCTGGAAATCGCTAGTCGTTTTAACCTTAATCACATTCTTCGTTCTAATTAGAATCGCTATCAAACCAAAAAGTATCAACTTCACCGTCTTCAATTAATTAGACAGATAATAATTAATATGGATTGTATTTAAAATTCCTTTTAAAGAATGCCTACTTAGGTACACCGAGAGTGGTACAATAATGCGTAACGATTTCATAAATTCCATGAAACGATGTGATGACGGAATTGCTAGAGTTGTGGTGAAGTTCGATGAAATCCACGTAAGAAACAATACAATTGCGGGGTTTTTGTTCTCATTCTCTTCAACTAATTGAGTCTGGATTGGGTTAAAAACTGAAGAGACGCATTGATTTTTTATAGAGTCGTCATGTCAACATTTCGCAGATATCACAACGCTCTTCTACCGAAGAACAAAAATAAACACGTCAAAAACATAAATGGAGGAAAAATAAAGGGTTGTTAATTTAAACCTTGAAATTTCTGTTAGCTGAAATCATTGATATCACTATAGGTGACAAATAGCACAATATATACAGCGTGGTCATTTTTGTGAAAATTTGGTAATTCATATGAATCACGCGGTCACCAGGATCTTTAGCAGTACAAAATCGAAAACTGGATCAATCTGCATGATTTTTTTTTAAATTGTTCCATATTACAGCGGATTTATAATAAGAATTACAAAAATTAAAAAAAAGCAATATTTTTGGTAGCTCTTGGACATATTAATCTTGGAATTATTAAAAACCATTTTTTTTTTCAAACTAACGTTCATAATATTTTTCACAACTTTCGATCGCTTCTATACATATTTTTTCATAATCTACATGAAAAAACGACCTAATTTAAAAATAAATTAATTTTTCGATTAATTATTACCGATAATATACTCAATAGTAGAATACAAGGATATTTTCCTAAAAGATTTTTTTCTATAATTGTTTCTCGAATTTTTTAGATGGTTTGGAGGTCGTTTCGAGGATGATGGTGGTATTTGAGTTAGTGGTGGGAGTTTGTAGAGGAAGAGTTTTTGGGGTGGCTCCATAGGTGAGTGTACGTACATGTAGATACATCCACCCTCTACCCTAACCTTTCCAACCCTTCTATTCTTTGACATACCACAAGCCCCACCCCCTGCAACCACCGTTTCCTAGAACCACTACAAGAATACAAGGATTGGAAAAGGTTAGGGTAGAGGGTGGGTGTTCGTACCTGTAGATACACCCATCCTCTACTAATCAAATTTCAAAAAAATAAAATAAGAAAAACTAGAAGTCTTTGAAGAGAGAATTATTTTTGTAATACGATAAAACCGTAATTTTTTCTGTATTTTTGTTACATTTTGTACCTACTAACCGTTGTCAGGCACTTTTGTGCTCGTTGTTGTGTATTATTATCCTTTCCCTTCTTTAACGTAATTATGTGATTCATTTAGCCATGGAGCAGTAGGTAACGTTAATTATATAATAACTAACCCTCCGCTGCACACCAAAGGGTAATTCACAAAATGAAACAGTTGCGCGGCATTTCGGTGCTTTAAATCATAAACTTATTCGCATAATACCTACCGACGTAGTATATCACGGTTTCCTGTATTATGAGGTACACTTCCATGACAATTCTATAAATAAATTGCGCGGACAACTTCCCGCAACACGGCCCCACGAAAACCACAAAATTTAAAACTTAACTTTGTCTAAAAGTAAAAATGTTCAAATGTTCATACCGAGCATAAATTATTTGTTAGAGCAGAGTAGTAGCTCTAAACTTTAAGGAAATTTTGCGGGGCCATATTTTAGAAATAAAACTGCATATAAAATTTTCACATAGGAATAGGTTGATACAGTAGACTCGTGCTAATGTGAGCCCAAAAAGACTGGACGTATTCATATTATCGATACCGTTCGTAGCATTGGAGGTATACCTAAATATGCAAAATTCTGTACATTAGAGAAAGCAATACCTCCTATGCCACCTAAACTTGCAGTTCAAAAAAAAAGTACAAGTAGATAGTGTAGTATTCGTGGGTTTATTAAATTTTATTTACAAGACTAAAGTACAGGAACACAATTTATGTATACTTATTTAATAATAATTACTTAAAGATACTGTTAATTAATACGGAACTTAGGTTACTATTTATTTACATCACTTACTTATATGCGCGTCTCTATTTATTTGTCTATTCACTTCTAACACTGTCGATTTACTTGTATGTTACCACTGTCACGGTCAATTTATTACTAACTCACTGTCGAACGTCTTTCCACTTTTATAGCATCATGGAACAATCCAGAAAAGTCTGGAAGTTTGTAAGATTGTTTACGTTTTCAGCGAACCGCTTAATTACTTTCTTCGAAGGTAGGTACGAGACACACGCTTACAAACACACGTATACACTGCCAAAAACCGCCCGCGGCTAGTTGGTTATTTGCCTTCTTTTAAAGTGCGTTTATTAATTTTATTTGGCTTAACGCACTGGTTTAAAACTGTTAATATATGTCCTTCTTTATGTTGAAACAAAGATACATTCGGAAATTTTGTATTTCTTAGGCAAATTTTTTATCCTGACATCTTGCTCATCTCATCATCATAGAATCAACTCATTGACCTAATCTGGAAATTCCCAGAAAAACAAATTATTAAACATCGTTAATTATTTGCGAGCATTAATCCAACCCACGTTGTCGTTTGACCTTCCTTACTCCCCTTTCTGGCTTATACGTCTCCAAATAACCACTCATCTACTGCCTTAGAACGTGTCCATTCATTCCCTTTTCCGTCAGCAGTTTGCGCCTTTTGTTCACCTAATTTTTCTAACACCTCATTATTTCTAATCTAAGCTGTAGAACATCACATCTCAAACGCGCTAACTGCACCTGCACAAAGTTCTGAATCAAACGGATAACTTTAATATTTTTTCTCCTTCATAAACTTTAACTATTTAAAAGTGTACTTACTATTGTAGCGAACACGAGCATGCTTTTGTGCGATCGGGTACAATTGCATGTGTTGCGGGCCTGTGGCTCAACTAGCCGCGGGCGGTTTTCGGCAGTGTATGCGTATGTTTGTAGGCGTGTATCTCGTACCTGCCTTCCAAGAAAGTAATTAAGCGGTTCGCCGAAAATGTAAACAATCTTTCGAATATTCCAGACTTTTTCCCGACTGTTCTATGATGCTATAAAAGTGATAGAGACGTACGCCGAGTTAGTTAGTAACAAATTGACAGTGACAGTGGTAACATCCGAAATAAATCGACAGTGTTAGAAGTGAAGAGACAAATAAATAGAGACGCGCATGTAAATGAGTGTTGTACATAAATAGCAATCTAAGTGCATATAAATTGTGTTCCTGTAGTTTGGTCTTGTAACATCAAATGTAAGAGCTGATTTATCAGTCTTCATCATTACAGCTTTCATTCCAAAGACTGTTTTTGGATACGCATCTTTAGTTGTTCCTGCCCCGAGATGATCTTCGCAATCCTCCAAAACATATAACATCCTTAAGTATTTACCAGTAATATATTAATCTATATAGTCTAGTCTAAGTCCCTCTTTACAAATTTTTACTTCTGCTTCTGCCTCTAATATGTCTAACTACCTCTTCATGGCTTCATGTGTCAGAAGGTGCTCCACCATCCCATCTTTCCTTTTCCTTGCAGACTTCCCCAACATCCTTACGACCACTGTTCCACTACTTGTTTTGATACCTTCTCAATTTTAGCATTTAATATCCATAGTATTTTTAACTCGTAAATGTAAGTCGGAAGTTTCCATTTTCTTGTTACTTGGCTTTCTAGACTTTTATGGATAACTATTGGTAAGAAAATTTTGAAAATCATTATGTAATATTTACGACACATTATCTATTTTTGTAGCACTTCCGGGTTATAGAGGAAATTGATACCAATTTTCTTATTTTAAATAAAACGGTATTTTTTAAAACGAATTCAATTGAAACGTGAAATTTTAGGGTAAGTTTGATTACCAGTTTGCATCCTTTGGATGATCAGTTTCTGAGATATTTAATTATAATTTTTTGATTGTCTTTTTTCAATCTCTTCGGATATATATTTTGTTTTACTTGAAAAATTTTGAGTATTTGGGTGATTGGGAATCTTAAAATAGAGAATTTCGCCAATTTTGGCATAACAAAAATGTGCCATTTTAAAGCAAAATCAAACAAAAAACTGCTCTTTCGATTAACCAAGTTGGTTATTAAACTTACCTTAAAATTTCATCTTTTATTGAAATTCGTAGTAGAAAAATATACCGTTCCAACAATGTTGGCATCAACTTCCGGTATTACCCGAAGTATTACAAATTTGAAAATATTTTACCTATAATAACAGATAATGTGTCGTAACTACTACGTGATTTTCTTCAAATTTTTTCTACTATTAATTTTCCATAATCGTCTAATAGGCCACTGACTTTGACCACCCTGTATATAATTCTTCAGAATATTACAATTGATGTTCTTCATTTTGCTGTCTTTTTTAAATTGCCAAGTCCCCAGTGGCCTAATTTTTCCTTAATACAAATTTAGATCAAGTAACCAAACATCTGCACGTTTTATACATATGCAAAAGGTGCCTCCTACTTAAGGGTGCAGAAAAAAACATCTCCATTACACACTTCCTTGTAAAATAAAAAATCGAATATCCGATGTTTCAAAAAACATACATACGTGCACATGTCTGCGTTTTTATGATTCCACTACCTACTTGCCAATGTTTTGGAGTCTCAATCCCTTCCGCTTCCGTCTTTTTATGTTTTTTTTTTCCTTAAAAGTTCTCCCATAACTGCACCCGACCGCCCTGGATTACAGATTGGAACATATGTGCACAACTATCGTGCTCAACAACAGGTGATGTATATTATTCCTTAAGGAGACGGAGGAACCACCACCCTACACCCTCGCTCCAAAAGTTTTCCACAGAACTGACAAAATGTAGATGGATCTGTCTGGAATATACAAACTTTTTCCAACAAGAATCCATTTTTAAACTTAGAGAGAATTATGTGTCTATAATGTCTGACGTAAAAATGTCCAAATAATTCTTTAGATAACAGAATTGCATGATAATCGTTTACAAATAGCATTAAAAGGAATTTTGGCATAAGCAGTATTTGTGTCGTAAATTTATATTATTTATTTTATTATAGATTTGGTAAACCGTATCGTCTGGTACTGAGCATACAATTGAATTGTATATCATAGAATTGCATGACATCCTAAAGTTATCCTTTTATGGTATTATCATGTTTACTGATAATTTATAACGTAAAATCATCCAACTTTCTGTCAGTCTCTCATCTGTTTGGAACGAGCAAATAATCGAAAAATTGAATTAATATTTTTTTTGCAGTTTTCATGCTCAGTGGTTATTATAAAACTGCAATAATTTTCTTAAAAATTTCCTCAAAAAAAGTTTTCTCTATTTTTATATTTAAACAATTAAAATATTTATTTGGTATAAAATTAACCAATCAAACGTAACTTAATTGAGTTCTCGAACATAAATCTTCGAAAGGCAAAGATAAAGAAGAAGATGTTACTATAGAAGTTAATGTTACAGAAAAGAACCAGTTATCCCTCAAACTCCTCGAGTGAGTTTAATACATATTGCACTCCTGGGGCGACAAGCAACGTCTATTTTAACTAAACCACCAGCCTGTGTGTGTGTCTAAACCCCAAAACTAATAAAGTCGACAGAATCGGTGGCATTTTTTATTGCCCCATATTGGATTTCTTTGCATTTCCTGCACGTCGAAAGCCATCCTTCTCCCCCTTCGCCACTAGCATAATAAAAATAAAAAAAACTGGATCGTAATAAGACGTCCAATATGGAATTTCAATATTTCTTTCCGAACTCAGCAAAAAACTGGCCGTAAATCATAACATTTTTAATTTTTTTCTTTGCACCACAAAAAAAATCCTCTCAGTTTAAGTGGGCCTGGGTAGGTATTACCCTCATTATAGAAATGGGTAGGAATTTATTACAGGATGTAGCGCCAACTCAAAGGGGGCGAAGGAATGAATAAAAAAATCAGGAAGTTCGGGTTAGGGAAATTAAAAAAAAATTAAAACAATTCAACCGAATACAAACTAATTAGTGATGATTAACAAAATGTAAATTAAAAATTTTGAACATATTTTACTGTCACAAAAGCAGACATACAACATTGCCTAAGTTCCTAAAAAATCACTGCTTTATTTTGATTGTATCTTCATTCTTTTCTCTTAAAATACTTATTGTTTCTACAAGTTTTCTAGAACAGCTAAGCCACTTTATTCATGATTTGATTAAAATTTAATGCAGAAGTTTTATCGGATTTTAATAACTTCCCTTTACATTTCTCTTTCAAACTTGGAATTAACCAAATGGAGTTACACCGAAGACTGAAGATCAAGAAGTTTTTCCTTCTGTACCCGAGCTTGACGAAATTAAAAAACAAAAAAAGAGAAAGAAGAAAAAAGAGACGGCCGGAGTTGGCTGTAAGTAGTCGTAGGGTCCGCAAACTTCCTAAGAGGGGTCACTACCCTTTCATGAAGAATTAAGCGCCCTGCAGGGAAATAACTTGGCATTCAGTGTTACTCCATTCTAACTCCTGAGCAAACAGGAAAGCAATCAAGGGCCATTTAATATTTAGCAAGCAGGAGGAGCGCTGTGAAAAGGAACAATAAAATCATAGGATCGCGTCTTAGTCTTAGCACGTTTTCAAGACGAACGACAATTTCCTACTAAATATTTTACGAGAGAAATGTGATTTTCGCAAATGAACAAGGCTCGATACACAAGAACAAACGTGATAAATTGAAGAATACACAAGAGTCCCAAATTATTCTTCGAATTTCGAACAAAAGAATAACACAAGAGAATGACTGCCTCTGCCCTTGATCAATTTCCAGCGTTCTTTGGAACGAGCTGAATAAATACCGAACGTGCCTTGACTTGATTATCCAATAACTGCACAATTAATAACTCCCTTCTACACATCTTACTATAAAATGAGAGCACAATTATACTGATGAAAATAGAATAGTCTATAAATCAATAACAAGCAGCACATCAATATCATCCCTTCTTTCAATGGAGCTTCTCAAGCCCCCCTCTAGGGCCCTGATTACTTCAACCATTTCACGCAAATTTAGTTTATATATTTTTGGTCTCTTGCATACGGGTCCAGCTTCTTGGGCTCCTAAGGTGGCTCGGCCTCCCGAATCTATGGGGATGTATTTTGCGCCACTGGCTTCTTCTGTCTTTATCTTACTCACTTTCCCACGTTAACAATTGCTGAATTCGGATTCTGACCGAAACGTTTTCCAAAAAGGCGTTATGGATTTCGTTCATTTCTCACATTGCATTTGGTTCAGGTTTTCGTTTTCCATATAACTCTTTCCAGCTAGGCACTCTGGTCATGGATTTCGTCTAGGGATAGGCAGAGACTACAGATTTTTATTTAGTGAGATCCTGGCATCCTGGTATACCTTTTTCGCTTCATCCACACTCATCACTCTACTCGTGTACGCTTACTTGCTCCAGGTACTCCTGACGCCACTTTTCTTTAGGACATTCTCAATCAATTTGGTCCCTGTGTGTACGTCTAGGACGACCCCTCACCTCCTCTACCACAATATTCATTTTGATACAGTCCCATGGAATATTCATTCGCCATTTGGCTTTTAATCCAAAACACCATATATTTCTTTCAGCTTAGAACCATTCCATTCGTATTCGTCTTGAATCAGTTTTCAATCAGTTTCAGTCTGTGGCAACACCTCTACAAGAGAAGCTGAAGTCTCGCCTCTTCGGAAGTCTACATCTTAGTCCACGTACGTGTTAATGTAAGCATTTACTACATATCAAGATCGTTTTGTATTATTCAAAAGGCATTTCTTTTAGTGACCACTTCGAAATTATAGACCAGAGAAATTTAATTGCTACGACCCTCCATATAATTATTCGAAACTAAAATAAAATCACAAGCAATTTTGTTGGGACACATGTTAGGCACATTGTTCTCAGATTACTGGTCCAAAAGTGGATTACCAGCGACGGCTTTACCCCTGGGAAACCGACTATTTAGTTTGAAGGGCAAGTCCATGAAAAGACGGATTACGCGTATCGCCGTCATCCTCCCCAGGGAGATCCATCGAACACCAAATCCATATTGATACGTGGCTGATAGTGTACGAAAACAAGACTGATATTGAATGATGTTCGCGACAGCGCTTTCATTTCTTTTGATCTCCGTACTCTTTACAACATCTCGACGAATCCTTTTAGCAGAAATTAAAATACTATTTCGTTCAATGCAATTTCCCATATGGATTTAGACACATTCACTTAAAGAGGGATTTACATTTTTAAAGGAGTAAAGGACTTTGATTTTACGTAATCAGGCGTCATTGTTCACAAGAAGCTCAAATGTGGTCGGTTCTTTTTTGTGCTGTTCAATGATTTATGTTGAAGTCAAATAAATATTGTTGTTTTAAGACACTAAGGAAATTCAGAAATATCAATTTTTTCAAATACTCGGTCAATTGCAGAAATAAAGTTTATTTTTGCAATTAATATACAACAGACCATGAAACTGACTGCTGTTTGCTTGCCCTATAACCGGCTAAAAGGTTTTTTATCGTTGTCTTTTACCAGTTCGAATCACGTAAGGTCTTATACTAAACATCGTAAAAAGTTAACGAGTCCTTTTCATTGATGTACTCGGTATACACACGATGGTCTAGGTTTAGACCTGTGGTTCTCAAAATGTTTTGTTTGACTATCCACTGAAACTATTGAACAAAAGCCATCATGACACTCCTATGATCCCTTTTTACATCCAGATTAGACATGAAGGACTTGAAGTAGATACTAAAATTCATAAATGTGACGGAGGAAGCGTCATATTGCGACTCGCCAAAATCTTTGACAGGATTTTTGTGGCATGTAGGCTCCATCATAAGGTACCGCGACACCTACTTTGAGAACCACTGGTTTAGACCATGACTGGTCTTGAAACAAAAACAGGGACAGAATCACTGAAGTGTGTTACCTATCATTATTCAGTAAATGGTACTCGTGCTCTTAAAATAAACTAATTGTATTAACAAAATGGTTTCGTTAGATAATATTACAATACCAAGTATGGAGAAGTGCTATTAATTATCTTGGTCATAAAAAATTGCAGTCAGAAATAATAAGAGTATGATTCAATGCCATTACAACGTCATAAGAACAAAGCAGAGTTTGATAATTAACTACAAGAGTTTTTCTTTTAACTTGTATCCTCTGTCCCTCCCTGGGGGGATATGGTAAAATATGGAGAAACCACACCCCATTCCTACGTAACATTTTTTATTTGTTCTTGGAAAAATAAAAATTTTCAAAAGCCAAAGCAGCACACTCGATAAAAGCCGATTATCATTAAAGTTTTCGTGAATTCAAAAGGTTACAGTAGAGGGTATGCGTATGTGTGTGTAAATGCACAGCTGCACACCTCCTGCAGTAACTTACTACACTATCACCCTCACATCACATAAACACATTAAATCATAATAAATAACAATAATTTTTTTGGAACTTTTTAACTCTATGATTCTGAACAACGAAATTCACAGTAAGTAAATCTTTTCGACTTTTAAATCGAAGATATCACCCCAAAATTCTCGAACCAAAACGTACTTTGTGTGTAATACGTCCCATTTGCACTAATCCCCGAATTGCTTTACGTTGATCTTCGGGAAAGTTTCCCCGGATCTACTGGACCCGCATAATACTCTTCGAAATTCGGTAGGGACGGCGTCGGGACGCCGGCGACGCTCTTGATGGTTAGAACACATCAAAGAACGTCCTCGCGCTCGACTTCATCTAATTTCGAACCCTCGCAACGTCGTCTCTTTTGAACAAGTAGCACCGAAAGCCCTCATATCAGAATTAGTTTTTCCTGTCCATCATCATCTGGCAATTTTCTGAAGGCGATGTATCCAATCCATCTATCTGATCCTTAACATAAGTTGCCATCGTTTATACGCATATGCGTAGTAGGCTTTCCATTACGAAAAGTATTAGATTTTCCTTTTGGAATCTTCTTTATGAATTTAAAAGCACCGTTGTAGCAAATAAAGTGTATTTTTGGTATTACAAATTATAATATCAGCGAATTTCTTTTTTCTTTTTTTTGGGTTTTTTATGTTTTAATCAGAAAGAATTCATCCTAAATTCACATTCACTTCGTTTTGAAGTCGTATATTACTTTTATCTCAAGAAGGAATACCAGTTTGCTTGACACTATCTACGGAGAGCTACGAAATTTATTGTACATGTGTTCAAATCTGAGTGCCATAATTTATTTCTAAGCCATTTACAATGTCGGATAAAACATCCAGTTCTCACTTTTACTAATTTGAAATAAATATCCTTTGAAATAATTACTTGACAATGCGTTATTTTATCTGTTAATGAATCAGTAACATGTATTAACTGTTCCAGAAAAAAATGAACGTGTATGAATCTATCAATGAAATTTCGAGTTTTTCTCTTCTTTTAATTCTTCCAACAAAAATAAAGACACCCGTTGAGAAGCATACAGGGTGTTTCAAGTTGATGGGCTATTAGAAGTATATTGTAGTGTTCGTGAGTTTATAAAAAAGTTATTTACAAGACTAAGAACAGGAATACAATTTATTTATACTTATTTAATAATAACTACTTAAAAACACAATTAATTAATACAGAACTTAGCGTATTATTTATTTACAACACTTATTTGTCTTTTTACTTCTAACACTGTCGATTTATTTCGAATTTTATCACTGTCACGGTCAATTTATTACTAACTCACTGTCACTTTTATAGCATCATGGAACAATCCAGAAAAGTCTGGAACTTTGTTTACATTTACAAGCGAACGGCTAATTGCTTTCTTAGAAAGCAGGTACGGAACACACGTACACAAATACAACGCACACTGCCGACACCGGCCTTGGCTAGTCGAGCCGGCCGGCAAAGCATACAAGCGAACCCGGTCGCACACATGCACGCTCGCGTTTGCTACAATATGAATTAGTACAATAAAGCTTATGATCTTCCTGTGATTGTTTATGCCACTTAATTTAAAAATATTTTTAAAACTAGTTTGAATTAAGGGACAAAAATTTTGAAAAAACTAACATCATACTATCCGGAACCGGTCCTGCAACGTAGATGTCTTCAACAAATCGACGGATGTAAAGGGGGCCCCTTATCAGACGACTAAAGTAAATACCGACAACTAACTGCGTATTTACCCATGGCGAAGAGCTAATAGTTCCAGGAACGATACATACACCCACACAAAATATATAATTATAAAGACTGGTAAGGGTTAATACAGGAAGTAATCCGTATCTGAACAGAAAATCCCTGATCGGCTTATATTTTCAATTAGATTACTTTTACTTGCTTTCACCTACCTACATATGCGTATATGTGAGTATTATATGGCATCATGTTCTTTCTAAAGAAAATGCTTTCTTAAATCCCTACATGTGTTAGTACTCCTGAATGACGTCAATTTTCTTCGTTTTCAACATGGAGCAATTACCGATGTGCAGCCTCTAATCCACCGTAAAGAGGATTTTATGGAGAATAATAAGGGGGGGATTACAGGCTATAAGATTGGCACGAGCGCCCTTATTTGTCCCGTGTGACCAGCACGGAGGCACAACTGACAGAAACCCCTCGAGTCTATGTTGTATATGTTGCTGTTCACGCACTATTTTAAAATTGAGAACGGGCACACGTCACTATTACTATCGGGGGAAATGAATATTTATAATTGGTTTAAGAATAAAGAACTGCTGCATGCATACAAGAAACAAAATTACCATGAATAGCGTAACAGTTGGACGAGATAATGTTTTATGCAAAAATATTCGGTCGTAAATCAATTATTATTTATTCATGGGTAGGTAGAATCGTACAGGGCCTGCCGGTGGGTCATAACGTGCCCACAAATCTTTTAATTTAAAATTAATAATTTTCGATGTATTCATAATTTATCGCCTTTTCGCATCTCTAGCGTTAATACAATCCAAATATTATTTGGCCGCGGCGTCACGACGTACGGGTCCGCCAGGCGCTGGGTATTTTCTACCTCGAATGCAACCGGCGGCTGGGCAACAGTATTCGCCAGTTACGTGCTAGCGTTCGCTCGGAAATAACGGACATAGGACCCGTATTACCTACTACTGCTTACGTGGCTTTGCTTAAGCTCATAAAAATACATGCGATGGTTCATTGGATTCGGAATAACGCCTGGAATAATGTATTTATATATTATGTTAGCACATAAACAATTACAAAAGTAAATTAAAATGAGAAAACAAAGGCATTTAGTTTTTCGTAGATAACTCAAAAACCATAAGCGATAACGCAAATTGGAAAAAACGTCCTTTAAGGGGAAGAAATTTCCAATAAAAAAGTTCAGACTCCCGAAACTTTATCTCCATTATTACTAATTTTTATTTAACGTTTAAAATAGGGCTCCGCGCCGCCACTAAAAGTTGCGCGTGCTGCTTGATAGTCAGCACATTATATAATTAATTTTTTATGGTATTAATTATCAATTTAAAAATTTGAAAAAATATGGTTTATTCTGAACAGCTCAAAGAATAAGGTCTTATTGGAAAAAAATGTTAAGGTCCATTTTTCAATGCATTTCAATTGAAAAGATAATCACGAGATAAGGGTGACGAAAAACGGTAACTATTAGATATAGTTTACTCTCTCGTTATTATGTATTTTATTTTATTTTCTAATTTCTAGGATTGACTGTAGGTACAATTAATTTATTTGTAACTAAAATCGGTAACATTTGTCACCCTAAAACTGGGTAGAAGTGTAAAATAATTTGCATACGTCAGAAATACAACGACAAGGAAACTGTCTGAGTGTGATATCATTTGTGTAAACACAAAGAAGCGGCAGCTGTTAAAAACAAAGGTTACATAGGAACGTTTGCAATTCTAATTACCATTCTGTTGCTTTAGTTAGCAACCCCAATGATTGCCACAACAACACCTAGAGGCATTTTACAAGAATAACAAGAATATAATGACTGTTAGGGAAATAAGGAGGGAATCGTTCGTTGGAAATCTTTTTTTTTATGTGATTTTTTAACAACGAGCTAATTAAGCAATAATTACCAATTATGTACCAAAGGAATTTTTCTAAGAATGCTTTTGTAACTAAATGGGAATATAAAGTTATTATCAGCCATTAAAGTAGAAACTATTATATGTATGCAGAATCGTACATTTCGTTATCAGGGTAATTCCCTTAAATTTCTGCTCACCAGTTGTATATCGCTCGTAATTACCCGCATAAAATATATACACAATTTGCAGTTACTGTTTAAACAGACCAATGAAAAATGGCACTCTCGGCTCGGTCGGTGAACAAGATAATTTGCAGTTCTATTTTCTTTAAAAGGTATAAATTTGTACAGGGGCGAACTGAAGGAAATTTATATCAAAGAAATGAAAAGGAAATTTGAGTTAGAGGCTTCTTGGTTGCAGTAGCACTTGGTGCTCCCATTAATGCAACTAAGAAACTTAGAAACAATTTGAAACTGGATTATTAGAAAACGATATGGTTCCATGACATCAAAAAATGGTAAAAAAATACGTGTGGCACTCGGGGACTGCCGCGGTAAAGCTATTGCATAGTTTATCAACTTATGCAATTGTAATATTTATGCAATATTTTTTTTCGTTGATATTAATATAACAATAAACCTATATACTTTCTCAAAAACAGCAGCTCGTCTCGATCTGTGCGAGCTTCGTACAGTCTACATGCATACATCTAGTCGCACGCACACGCCGCACCGCTGTGCCGGTCGGAGTGGGGGGTGTTAGGTTTTCTCGTTACGGAATTTCTTGATTCGGTCGCCGCGCTCAAAGCCCGCGATAAAAGCTATTCAATAGCTTAAACAAATGGAACAAATACACAATTCTCATTCTTTTTACAAAAAGAAAGATTGCTCCAAGTTCTGTACAAGTTTATAGATTGTATTGTTGAGGAGGGAAATCAGTTACAAAGTCAGCTATCGCGTGCATGGTGTGCGACAGTTTTGCGTGTCGATTTTTTGTATTCAATTCAATCCTGAGAAATCCAGATCGAGTAGATCGTAATTCACTTGTTTAACGAGATCGAGGAGTGCACCGTAATTATACAAAACCCAGACCGCCTATGACTAGTCAATCACGTGCCAAACACCGGCTCTAATTTTCGCAGTCTCGACTGATTCCAATCCCATTTGAATTTTCTTTTGAATGCTGGTGACAATTCACGTGACGTCTACCAACGGATTCGAGCACGAGACGTTGAAAAAGAAACGGGTCATTCTCATTAAAATAACAAAAAAAGTAACATTGAAGAATTCTTTTCAGGTTAAGAAGAAAATACATCACCTGCCTGCAGCTGTAGTATAGTAACCAGTTAGACCCATTCAATTTTAATGCTTATTTATTCTAAATACATACCTATTAGAGTTCGATTAGGTTAAATTAGGTTATGCTCAATTATTTCATAAACAACATAAAGAACAATCATTACTTTGTTGGAAAAATCACCAACATTAATTGAAAACATCGCCGACTAAAGAGTCTGTTGTTCTCATTAGCAGGTGGACGGTAATTGCTCTACTTTTTAGAGTCTACGAAAGTTATGGATTTCTGGTAGGTCGACCATTTAATGCAGTTCAACGTTTATCAATATGAATCAATCAACAGAGGATTTTGATGGGTTAGTGTGCTCACCTGCAATTTTTAGTTGCAGCTGTACGATGTTGCGCCCACCTCATGCAACTGAACCGTTCTGTTTTTAGATGTTGCTCACAATGCAACTACTTACAATCAGTTGTAAAATTATACCTAATTCTTGTTTTCTATTTACAGGTAGTTTACGTACTTATTCTTCAATCAACCCCTTCAATTTATACTCGTATCCTCATTCATACCTGCCAACTTTTACAAACCAAACACTAAAGCTGAAAAGGAGTCGGTCAAACTTTTTTGTCAGCCAATTGAAAATTGTAAAATGTAATCCAAATTTACTTCCATGCATTATGGACAAGCGGCATTTTTCGGTTAATTTCGTTATGCGCGAACTCCGCTTCTCAAGAAATGTCTTCCAAGTTAATAGCTGAGATTATCTTTATGGATCAATTGCTGTTCTTTAAGGTAAGGCCAGGTTTGGTTAAGTTCAAATTTTGAATTCCCACCTTTCATTTATGAAACTATGGATATGGCAGACGGGGTTCAAGGTCTCTGAGACCAGACAGCTACATCAGACGTGCCAACACCGGTTGTCCATTCTGCTTAGAAATATGTATATCGTTCAGACAACTAAAAGTATGCTGGGGTACGTGTCAAATAAGTCAATAAAAACCATGAGAACGCTGGGATTATTCGCAGTAAAAGATTTTGTTATCAGCATGCATAACTTGCACATGTTTGAGATAATTGATAAGAATGAAGCATAAAATAACAAAAACATTCTCAATATTGATTACAATATCAGTATACAAATATATACAATAAAAATGTGGCGTGCCTCCCGTAACTTCGCAAGCAAATTCACAGCTCTATGGGATGCTGTGATGTGATAATAGTTTCAGAAGAAAGTAACGGAGTCGTTCAAAAGGTTCGAGAAGTTTCTAGAATGTTCCAGATTTCGGAAGGTAACCTTCTAAGAGGTTGTAGAACCTTTTATACTACTCCAGAAAGATACAGAATTTTCTGGAAGTGAAAGGTTGCAGTATGTTACGGAATATTTCTTAAAATTTAAGTATGTTCTGGAACGTTTCAGCATATCAAAGAATGTGTCATTATGATCTGAAATATTTGAATATATCTCAAAATGTTCCAGATGTTTCGGTAATGTTCTAAAGTGTTTCAGGTTTCAAAATATACCAGGATGTTTTAAAATGTCCCTAAAGAATCGAGAATGTTCTACAACGTTTCTGAATATAAAAGGACGTTCCGGAATGTTATAGAATCTGAAGTTAAGAGAATATTTCAGTACATTACGGAACATTTCCAAAGATTGTAACTTGTTCAACAACTTACTGCATATTGGAGAAAATGTCTAATGTCCCAGAATGGTGTAAAACTTTCTAGATGCTTCTAAAATGTTTTTTTAGTATTTTAGAATGCTATTGAATTTTCCCACGGATATCGGAAAGCAACAGTTCCTCCAAAAGGTTGGAGAAGTTTTTGTAAAATCTCCAAAACATACGGAATTCTCTGGAAGTTTTGAAAATGTTGCAGTATGTTAGTGAATTTTTCTTAATGTTTAAGTATTTTCTGGAACGTACCTGAATATTTAGGAACGTTTAATAGTCATTTGAAATGTTTGAATATGTCTCAAAATGTTCCAGAAGTTTCGGTAATGTTCTAAAGTGTTCGAGAATATTACTGAATTTTCCAAAAGATTTAACAGGTTCCAAAATACTCCAGGATGTTCTAGAATGTATTTTAAAGAGTCGAGAATGTTTCTGCAACGTTCCTGAATATGCCCCAGAATGGTCCATAATGTTTAAAATGTTGCAGAATATTTTAGAAAGTTATAGAGCATAATTCCACAGCTCTGATGAACTATCCGCCTCTGATGACTGTCAAAACTTAAATGAAATAGAATTAATTTTCTTTTTTAGTACAAATTCTGCAACGTTTCATTGAAGAGCTTTTCCCATAAAAGCTGAATTCTAATGGATTTCGGTCAGCTGATTAATGTTTTTATTTTGATCTCTTTTGAAGTTCTTTCTACAGATGTGTTTCCGGTTTATTTATTCACACGTATTTCGTTATCAAAGTTGTTGTTATCTCGCACAAAGCACAAGCATGCGACCTGCATCGGCTGTTATCGAAAATGCAGTTAGTGCTGGTAACGCAACCACTCATGAATATAAAATATATTTACTTTCCTTCCAGCATTTTATCCAATGATAAACAGGACAGTTTATCATTGTTTAATTTACTCACTGTAAACAGTAAATGTGCATGCGGGAATACTTGTGTACACTTTAACATACGTATCTAAAATACACGCATGCCACGAAAAAAAATCGTGTTAGGGTCAATAATAAATGTAACCAAACCACCGCTCATTCCGATCTTCCAATTCTATGAACATCGATGAATATTCCTCATCGTCAGTTAAACACAGAATATTAAATAGTTATTACATAATCGTCTTTATCAAATAAATAGAATGTTCGATACGGATTTATTTATTTACTAGCTATTAGCATACACCATAATTACATGTACTCCCAAATATTTACTGAAAATTTAAGTAAAAACCGGGAGTCAATCCCTTTCCACAAAAAATAACCCTTCATGAATAAAAAGGTGTCCTACTTCTTTTTCTTCTTGTTGACTTATATGCTCTACTATCGCTTAGACTTATGTATGGTGTATGGGAAAAGTTCTACAGATTTTGTACTAGATGTAGCAGAATTACAGAAATTATGCTCTATGACTCAGAAAACTTTTAAAAAAACAAATAACGTTCTGCAACATTTTTGGACGTTATGGATCATTCTGGAACATTTTTCTATATTCAGAAACGTTACAGAACACATTCGATTCTTTAGAAACGTTCTAGAACATCCTGGAGTATTTTGGAATCTGTTCAAGGATTCTACATGTTCAGTAAACCTTTTGGAAATTTTAATAGCATTCTAGTACACTTTAGAATATTACCGAAACTTCTGGAACATTCTGAGACATATTCAAACATTTCAGATTATAATGAACATTCTTAAATATGCAAGGACGTTCTGGAACATACTTAAATTTGAAAAAACATTCCGTAAAATAGTTCAACATTTTCAAAACTTCCAGAAAATTCTGTAAAAAACTTCTCCAACCTTTTGGAAGGTCGGTTACTTTCCGAAATCCTCGGTAAGATTCAATAGTATTCCAAAATACTGGGATTTTTTAGAAGCTTCTGAAAAGTTTTACAACATTCTGGAACATTTGAGATTTTCTTCAACATCCAGGGACTTCTAGAACAAGCTTGAATCTTTTAAAATGTTCCATAATGTACTGAAATATTATCTTAATTTCAGGCAGATTTTATAACATTCTGGAACACTCTAGAAATTTCTCGAACATTTTGAAGGAATCTGTTACTTTTTCTGAAACCTTTGGGATAATTAAGTAATTCGCATATCCACTCCATCATAACTAACCATTGCGGTTCAGCAAAACTGGAGAAACTTTGGTGATGTTGTAGAACGTCCTAAATAGCTCAAACCCGAACGCCAAAACTTAGGTTAAGTTACAAAGTTTTTTCTTTGAAAATCCACAAAAATTATTTTACCACACTATGGCTTCTTCAGGTGGAAGAAAATCCGTTATTCTACCTGAAGACACAAAATGATGAAATAATTATTGTCACGTTTTAATAAAAGATCTTGCAAAACATACAAAATAGCTCAAACCCCAACGCCAAAATTTTTGATGACAAAGTCATCTTCTTCAGAGACTTAAGTGAACTTCACGTAAGCTATTTAGTACGTTCAACAATAGTGGTTCAAAAACGCAACCTTCTTTATGGATGAGAGATCAATGTTTATCATATCATAGCATCCCATAGAGCTGTGAAATTTGCTTGCGTCCATTTGCAACCGCAATTGCTGGCTACTAAACAGTGTGAAACTTGTCGCAAATTATTTGGTTGCATTTAGTTGCACACACGCCACAAAATTCTTGGAATGGAACTATGAAGTTTTGTATCCGAGAGAGAGAATTAAAATTTTTAAGTATGATAAATAAATTCATTGCGCTTATCATAAATTTACTCTACTTACATACATATGTATGTGTACTTAGTGTTTGTCTTAAGCTGTGAAAATTAACGGAATTGATTTGAATTTCGTAGATAGGAATATTCAATAATAATTGATAAAACATTCCTGTTTATATTAAAAATTCTCCAACACCAAATGTTGATTTTAATAGATACAGCTTAAAATAGAATTATCATGTTTTCAAAATTCATTCCTTTGATACAATGCCTAACATCAGAATACCTACAACCAAAAAAATACTTTTTCATCGCAAAGCAGATATTCCGTGCAACAAACTAATTTAAAATTTATCTCGAAATCAGTGCGAGAAGAATATGAACACCGGCGAGCTTTCAAAGTATTTAATAACAACCAACGGAGCAGGAATTCTAAAGCGGCACGTATAGAAATAAACGTATTTAGGAAGATAAGAAAAACGTCCTGCCGTGGAATAGTACCTACACTGGCCACTTGAAAACTATTAAATATTCGAGTCGACTGCTGTCTATCTTCTTGTAACATCAGCCGCTTTTTGTCACCGCCACGACTGGCATTACAAGTGGAATTAATAAAGACAGGCTGAAGTAGCAGCAATTGCAACAAAATGAAACCTACCTAGCTACGTACTTTTATTTTAGATTTAAAAAGAAAAAAAAAATCCTTAATAAGAAAACGTCCCAACGTCTTCTTCTTCCAAATTTCAAAGCTAACCAACCCTGATCATATCTATCTTTCAATACCGATTGCATGTATAGTTGCAAAACCTACCTACCGAACTATTTGGTTGCATTGGGTGAACGCAGCACTGTGCAACTGTAGCTAAACTATTTTGCAACTAAAAATTGTAGGTGTGCGCCAGGTCTAACGTTCAATTAATGTTATAAATGTGTTGATTGGAATAAATACCTGATACTTGTTTTAATGATCTTTCTGTTTCGACTGAAAATAGAAATCACTTAATATAAAACAACAGCAATTTGAACTGTTCATTGTGGAGGTTACATGACTTCTTGACTCTAAACAATCAACCATTTTTATTTAAGTGGTTGTTCTGATAAATCTGAATTAATGTTAAAAGAAACAATAAATCTGAATTATACATTAGTAATACAAATCTAACAAAATCTTACTTTAATTTAATCTTAGTCTAACCATCTAACTTTCTAGCTTAATCTATCCTTAACTGTTTAACATTAATTTTTGTATTGGTCTCACTTCTTTAATATTGTTAAAATTGCAACCCGTATCAAAGGTGTTATTTTTCTCAAGAATACTACAGATGAGGCCGTTATTTGCTAACATCACATTCAGAAAATAGTAACATATTTTAGGTTACAAGACCTTTTATTAAAACTTGGCAATAATTATTTCACTACTTTGTGTCTTCAGGTAGAATAACGGATTTTCTTCCTCCTGAAGAAGCAAAATGAGTAATGACGTATATTTTATTATTTTATTTTATTTTGTGTGCAATACTTTTTTTTTGTCTTAAGAAAAAATACAATTTAAACAACATTCGTATTTTTTTATTTCTAACCGAATTAGTCGACAATAATTATGAATAACCGCCAAATTTTCGATTCCTTTTATGGTATGTTATTGTATATATATATATTATTATTAGGCATGTATATGGTAAACAACTTCGGATGTTTCGATGAAGGTAAAACTCATATTCACTTTTTCAAATAAAACGAAATGAAAAAACGTCTTGGCGTTAGTTTACACAATATCATTTCCGATATGGTTCCACGAATCCCTGAACGGCGTCGGCAGTCGCACGATTTAACACATTTATCAGTCTCCCATTCCCTATACGCTCAATATACGATGTGTGGGGAGAGTATATGGAAGTGGCAGCGGTAGTTCCGTTACGCTTACATCCGTTACATTCACTCGATTTTACTCCCTATATTTTTCATACCCCGAGCAAGAAGTGAACTCGTAAAATAATAAATTAAGAAAATCAAATTTCAAATTCCATTCCAAAGGTCACACTTATTTAAAAATAATCTCCTTTTATTTAAAATAATTTGTGAAATTTTATAGACATCCGTAGGTAAATACCTATATTGAATGAAAACAGAAAGTATGTAAGTGATACTTCAAGTCCTTGCGCATCATCAACATTATTTATTGAATACTAACCTGAATGAGCAGATTGGTAAACAAAAACAAATTGTGAACATTCAAGCTACACCTTCTCACGAACATTACTCAACGCTTCACTTCTATTAATCATTTCTCGATTTGGATCTATCATCTTTTCTATATAACAGGTTGTTTGGATTGCAATTACTATTATTATTAATTCTATGAATAAAGTACACAGGTACCTAATATTTATTAATCATACACGGAATCACGTAGGAAGCCTGTTAAAGTGTGTTGAGTGCTGAGTCTTTATAAATTGTAAACACATTTAGAGTGTATTTGCTATTACAAAATGAATTGAGAATCCAGTCACGAGAATGCATTTTGAGTTGTACAATATTTACAGACAGAAATGAAATCACAACGTTTCAAGACTTTGGAATTTTGGATAACAAAATGCATTCCAAAACATTTAACTTATCGATTAATTTACTTAAAGATTATTTTCGTATTGCACATAGAAGTAGGCATTTGGAGTAGTATTTATGTACTTTATGTCCATTATCTACAACCTCCATTTTATACCTTAAGGCTTAAGGGATTTAATTTTGAAAAATTCTTTCACAATTTAATGCTACCCTGCATTTATCAGGTCCTATCCATTTTCTAATTACATCTCAGAAGTAGCACAGGTAATTGTATAGATTTTCTTAAAAATTCAGTATGTTGTAGAGTTCGTCACGCATATATGTTGGGCGCGGAAACCACCCCTTCATGGTGTTCTTGTTGATTTATTCGAATGTTCGGATCATGGTCTGTTTGCTTATATTGTAGATCAGATACGAAATTATTTATAGTCTTTATCTGTAGGTGATACATGATACTGCTGGTTTGTATTAATTCTGAATGGTTATTCTTAGTCTTTCACGAACACAAATGTTAGGAAAGGGTGAGGGGTATGTAAATGTAGACATACCCATCCTGAACCATAACCTATTGCAATACACACGAAAGTATTACGACGGTTCTTTGCATTTTATGACATCTTCATACTGGTTTTGAGCTTCAAATAATAATACAAAAAAAAAGTCGTAATTCTTCCGTGTGTATTGAAATAGGTTACCGTTCAGGATGAGTGTGTTTACATTTACATACCTCTCACCCTTTACATGAAGAAATGCAACACGTTTAAAACAAATAAACAGAATGAAAAGAATAATTTAATAAGAGACATTTTTTTGTTGTGAACTTCTCCACTCTCCCATAAAGGTGTGGATAACTTTGGTCCATTAAAACCATAATAATTTTTCAAGTGTCGCCCCATTCGTCGTTTGTTTGATGGTATCGCAACTACCTGCAGAGATTGTCAAACAAGCCGGTCGACCTAACAACCAGACAGGACAGCGTGGAAAGGTTAAATCACACAAATAACTTTTCTCTAAAGTGTTGAATTACATGGGGACATGTGCATCATTTTATTGTGCTTAAAGTATAGGCGAAATTCTACGAAACGACATCAGAAGAAAGCCATTCTTCACGGTCTCGTGATCAAACGCATAAATTACTTTACAGAATGGCAACAGTACCGTGAATGGGTTAAAACCTTCTTTGTTGTCAAGGTTTGGTATTTAACATCATTTGTATCAAAACCACGAGAAAAAGTTAATTCACAAAGATTTTGCAGTCTACTTGATCATCCTTTGGTTATCGACTTTTAGGTTATGTTGCACCAGTCAGTGGCGGTTGGTTATTAGGTGCTCTGGTGTGTGCGCACCACTGACAATTACTTAATTTAAGATTATTAATTTTCTTTAGTAAATTATTGCCTTTCAGCATCACCAGCGTTTATAGCATCTAAGTATTCGACAAATCAACGAATTTAGTAGAGCCCGGTCGAGTAGAGATGTTGCATCCCAAATCTGAAAATCACGCACCGCCATTAACACCAGCTAAGGTTAGCTGTGAAGTGTTAACGCTAATTCCACAAGGAATTTGATTTTCATTATGTTTTAGTGTTGTGTGTCTGAGAATAAAAGTTTTCCTTCAAAAGTCATTGGAATTCCTGTTATAGTAACTCGTCAATGAAACATGTTAGCGTTATTTATTACCTTTAATCGTCACAATAAAGCAAAGCGTTCGTCGGTCACAATAAGGCTTTTAAATGGCCGTAGCGGAGAGTCGTGTTCTTTTTCGAAAAATTTTACGAGCGTGTCTTTGTCAAAGACTTACGGCGATGATAATTTGACCAAATCGAAATAATAAAACGACTCTTAAAGCTGACATAACGACCGCGTCTGTCGAATTATACAAAAAAGAAATATTATTAATCGCTGGAACCGATTGGGGTAACATGGGGACCTAGTCTGGAACAAACCTTTATGGTAATTTTATAGTCGTTGTTCCGCGAAAACGCTCACAAGGCCCATGATTGAGACCTCAGACTATGCCTCGAGTATGTATGATTTTATTAGCGAATTATTAACTGGGCCCTTACTTTCAAAAAAGTCTCACATAACCTCTCTAGTTACAAAATCATTCCTTTTATTTAGACGGAAGAAAAGCAAAAGATCCTTATCTTCTTGTCAGAAATCGTAAGAGTAGTTATGCGGTAGTAGGTGTGGGTTCGTGTAAAAGCACACGTCCACGCCTACACCATATAACCTACGTAGTACGCTGATATAAATATAAACAATTCCTCGTCAATCGTTCCTTAATCTCATCTTAACATAAACAGTACATGGTAGCAAGAGTACCTAATTAAACACAACAATACAAGTACTAATGATGTCATTATCGCGTTGGTACGCATACACATTGAAGACAAATACAAGATATCTTTGAAAATTTAGAAGCTCATAAACCCATGAACTGCTCATTTGCGCACCTAACATATAAATGTATTCTTTATCAGCATGACGAACTCTACAACATACTCTTTTTTTTTAAGAAAATCGCAAGGGGGTAAGCTATTGTGCATAATTACCAAAATCTGTTGTTGTAACCAGGGATTTTGTATTTAGGTTATATTGTAACTGTGGGATCTAGTTAATGCGTACCGCCTTGTGTATCGACTGCGAAATGTCGATCGATATTACTTATATACCATTCTACCGCCACGGTCACGATTGATCATCGATAAATCTCGAGGATCGTTGCGAAATGTTTATCCTCAACCGTCGATTGTTTTCACCGGTTCTTAATTCTTCGTCAATGACATGAACAGTCGACCGTATGTCCTTTTGAATGTGACATCCCCCATCCCATTGTATTTCTTCGTAGTATAAATTATAACTACAAGAGTCATTTAGTTTGAATGCAGACTAACGATAAATTATTACGAGAAACTTGGTCCTTGTCCAAAGAGCGAATGATGTAGAGAAAATAGGATATAGGCTATACAACCATTAAGGCCTCGCGCCTATTTGAAATTTTTAGTTGCAAAAATGATGCGCATTAATAATTACCCACTGATTTTTTAAGTTTAGAATTAATAATTTTCTTTAGTAATAAATCGATCCATCCTTAATTTATCGCCTTTCCGCATCCCTGACGTTAACACCATCCAAATATGATTCGGCCTCAGCGTTACGACGTACGAGTCCGCCAGGCGCTAGGTATTTTCTACCTCGAATGCAACTGGCTGCTGGACAATAGTGCTCGCCAGTTACGTGCTAGCGTTCGCTCGGAAGTAACGGACATGGGACGCGTATTACCTACTACTGCTTACGTGGCTTTGTTTATGCTCCTAAAAATACATGCTAAGGTTCATTGGAATCGGAATACTGCCTGGATTTATTACATAAGCAAATTAAGATGAGAATATACAGGCATTTAGTTTTTCGTAAATGATAGCTCACATTGGAAAAAACTTCCTTAAAGGGGAGGAAATTTCCAATAAAAAAAGACCTAACTCTTGAAATTCTATCTCCATTAATACTAATTGTAATTTAGCGTTGAAAAGGATGGGCGTGCTGCTTGATAGTCAGCACATTATATAATAAATTTTTATGGTATTAATTATCAATTTAAAAATATGAAAAAGTTATGGAGTGTTCTCTATCCTTCAAAGAATAAGGTCTCGTCGGAAAAAAATGTTAAATTCCATTTTTCAACGAATGAGGCAATAAAAAATGTTGAAATAATTGGCCTAATTTTTAAAACCGCAAATTCTGCTGGACACGTGAATAAAGTTTTGAATTTTTTTATAATTTTTTGTATACGGCGCACACCCAATCTTATAATCACGCACCGCCACTGTATACAAGTAAAAAATTAAGGGGTTGTTGTTGCTGTTACTTTCACATTCTTTTCGAAGCCTATCAAATTCAATATTAGACAAAGATTTCTTAAGGACACATTTTTTATTGTAATTTCATCATAGCTATTGATATGGAATGATAATAAATATCAAGAATAACCGTTTTCTAAAGTTATTTCTTTACAGGAAACGCTATTTTGGCAAGACTGTACCTAAATATATATTTACTTTATGTAAACAAAAATATCAAGGGTGTTAAGATCTTTTCGAGTGTTATTGATTCAGGAACTATTGTCAACATTCAGTCTAGAGCCCGCTAAAAGTTACTAATAGCTGTTAAAGGACGTCTCTAATACTCCTGCTATTTTATGAACTGTGAAAGATTAATATGTCGAGAGTACATTTGGACCTTATTCAACCGACTTTGCTCCTTTTATTATGAACGGTTTTCTGAAGATTTTGGGCGACTTTATTATAACGTACTTCGTTTCTTATGCATATAATACGAATGTAGATGGACCTAAACAAGAAATTTAGTCAAATAGCGTTTTTATGAAGCCCGAACCGAGTCCTTTTATAATAAAATGATTGATGACTGCTCAATAACGAACGACTTCATACAAAAAATAACAAAGAAGTCGGATGAATGCCTGACTTGAGTCTGATCAGTGAACTAAAATTTAATAACAACCGCATAACGATAGAGAACTTACTTTACAAACTTTTTGGATTATGAAAATTATTATTTATGAAAATGGTAGTAATAAAAGATTATGGAATGTCAATACATTTGTTTATCTTGATAATTATTATAATTAAATTAAATAATATTTAGAAGCTGCTTTAGACAATTTGTTTTTTTCACATAAATCAAAAATGTATTTAAATTTTATTTACGAGCTCTAACGAACCAAATTAAAAGCCGAAGAATTATTATCTGAGACCATTGTCTTGGCCGAGACTTGGAAATTAGTAAATTACACACTTTTACAGAGTTCTAGCCATCTCATATAATTAGACTCACATGAATGTTTACGCCGAAATACAATGTGCCATGAAGAAGAGCGTTAAGTTGGATATGAAGGGGGCCATACATAAATTTGGACTTCCAAATTCATACATCAACGTGCTGTCAGTGAAAGTAGCACTTAACTCAAAGCTTGATGCCGTAATTAAAGGTTAGCTCGCATCCTCCAAGTGCCATTTATCACGTAAACAAAACATCACAGCGTGTTATTAAAAACCTGACCGTGGCAATTAAAATAAAACGGTCTCTAAGTGATAGATTTGGGAAAAAACTAACTCACAATCAGTTAAAGTTAAATTCGAGGTCGTCAGAGTCGTTTACCCAAAAATTTTATAATTCTAGAGAACATCACGATAGATGAAGGGATGCTATTATTTCAAAAGAAGGTTAAAGAATTCAGAAATTACCTAACAGATGATACCTATAACTTTTAATATGATAGAGAACAATACTCAGACCCTGCACCCAGTTGTAATTTTTAGTTGCTCAACTGCTTAGTTGCAAAAAGGTTGCAACTAAGTACATACAAACAGTTGCAAAATTCTTCCCTATTATCACTAAACAGTTTATGGCAAAATTGAAACGATTGCAGTTGCATTAGAGCCCACTCCAAAAACAATCCAAGTGGGAGCAGGGCTTTAATCTCTCATCAAAGAATCCCTAACCTCTTCCATATTTACTAGCTATAGAATAGAATTGTAACAATGCTGTTGCAAACCATCACTACAGTTATCCATGTAAATACCATTGTTTCCCAGGTACCTCAACCCCATGTCACGTAGTATCACTGGTCGTAAGTAATAATTGGCAATGCGCTCAACGTGTGCTCAAAACGTATGGAGGAGTTTCAGTTCGATAATTCCAGAAAATTACACCGAGTTCTTCAACAAATTACCCGATAGGCTACGTGAGAAATATGAACTTCGTTCCTAAAGTTCCATTCCCACAAGATGATTACATTTTGAAAGTATGATTTGATTCAATTACCTCTAATGCAACAGCATATTCAATGGGTTACCTAACTACGTAAAATAATAGATGAAATAGCAAAATTTGGAATGAATGTACCATGTTAGTAAAATTGCGACTATTTTTTGTTGTTTGATGCATAATATCGTGGTTATAAAAATTGGATAAGTATGTGCGTATAAGAGGTAAATCCATTCACACAAAAAAATAATCGGATAGGAAGACTTACCAATTTATTGAGATCAGAAGAAACAGATGAAAAACAATGGATATGCTGAAACAGAAATACAAATATTTCAATAATTAAATACCTATATTTACCTAAAGATTAAAAATATAATACACACTTCATATGTTCAATTTGATTTCGTTATAATCAGTACATGATTCATACCTATAGCATGAATGAAAACTCATTTACTTATAATTTAAAAATATATTTGAAAAGTTTTTATTTTTCACCTTTTGCATTGTACGATTCCATTGATAGAAAAATTTTGATTCTTTTTTCTATCGCAAGTGTAGATATAATTATGTTAAATTGGGGGATTTTTTTACTACGTAATTAAGTTTTGGTTAGTTTTAATAATATTGTTGATTTTCTGCAATTTAATGTGTTTTTGAGTCTCTAAAAGTTGGATGGTTAATAGATGAAGAGTTCGATCCCAAACCGGTCAGTGAGAGTAATCTTACAAAAGCAACTGATTGCCGGTGGCGTAAGGAATTCAATAGACAGTGACCAGCGTTATCACTTATAAGAATTTCCACGTACGTCATAGTTTAAATACCGTTTTCGAAATCAACTATAGTAATCAAAACTGAATTATGGGAAAAACTGGAAAACTTTGTAAGTACGTACATACTATAAATAAGCGAGCCTCGCATTTTTTACGAGCTTTTCCCGAAATTCAGTTTCCAAAACTTTTACATCATAAAAATAATTAATAATCTGTTTAAGCTTGTGACAATCAAGCTCTTTAATACGATACCCCACATGACACAGTTAACTCACTTCAAAATTTGGGCCCCCGAATTAATTACAAATGTATTGTTTTCAGATTTTTTTCTGTACTTGTACTATAAGACGATATTACTTGCCAAATTTCATAGTTTTAGGTTAACGGAAAGTACCCTATAAATTTTGATTCCCTTGACAGTGTCAAAATGCCGATTTGTTTGAGTTATAAACGGCCGTATCTATTTTTACGTTAACTAAGAAGTTTCATTTTTTCACAGCTTCAGGGGACCTGAGTATAGTTAAATTTTTCAACCGAGAATTGAATTCGGTCAGATATGGGAAGACCGAAGGGCTGTATTATTTAACCGACAGCCAATCACATGCAACTTCGCTATCTGTCTGCCGACACGTGCATATTTCATAGGCTACTTGAAGGAAGTAGCTAGAGTGCCTACCCCTTCCAACATTGTACCTACCTTGTTAGGACGGGGTTTGCTGGTGAGCATCTAGTCGTTAAATCTCGGTTGAAAAACTTGACAGTACATGGTTTTAATTTCAACTCGATACCTCCACGCGTTCCTGAGATAAAGATTCTTGAAAGAACCTAACCTAATCTGTCATAGGTCACAATGACTTCCAATTGATAATTACGATTTGTTTTAAGAACTCTCATTAGCCTTATATAATTAAAATAAGCCATTACATGAAATGTAACACTAAAATCTCTGAACATAAACAAAATTTTCAAGAAAAGATAATTCGCTTTTAATGCTGTAACTAGTAGCATCTGCGTGTATTGGTTTTGAAATAGCGTAATCCTCGTCAAAAAACGACAATTCAGCTTCTGAAAAGACGTTATTCGTAACGAATTTCAAAAACCGAGTAAGTATTGTAGGTGCGTTCCATTTGATCACACATAGACATTCAGGGGGTACAGGTACATTATTACGTAATCCGCACCCGTTCCTCCACAATGCGTAAAGTTGTTCAGGCGTGTAAAGTTCTGCTCAGTCTAGCAGAAAAACATTTCTAGAATACCGACAAGAATTGAGGCGAGCGTTGGCCATCCGACTACCACATGAGTTTACATGTTACCGACTTGTCGTAGTCTCGTTTCATTTCGTCTGCTAAAACTTCGACGCAACCATTCGCTGCTGCTCGCCGCTTATGCCAGCCAGCGCTGCTTGATATTAACAAAAAGTCCTTTTTTTGTGAATGTTCATGAGCGTGTGATGCGGTTTGCTAAATACGATTTTCGAGTACTGCTACTGCTACTCGACGCCACTAAATAGAGAAAAGCTGCTGCTATAATAGGATTTAGTGCTCAGTCCAACGGGAACGTTTGCAAAGTACCAACAACGGTAAACTACTTAAACTTCAACGACTGAGATCTTTCACGGATTTTGCATTTAAATGGTACCACACAAAACACACCACTCCACACCCTTATAATCCGAATTAAAGGATTAAATAATAAAGACGATTTTCACGTTAATATGTAATGAGGAATAAATAGGCATTCACAGTAGGTTGGTTTTCTGGGCTTCCAGAATCAGGTCACTCTTTCTCCAGAATGTTGTTTGTTAACATCAAGAAAGGTAGTTTTTTAAAGCCAAAAATGTTCTTAATTTAAGAGCTGCCGCACACTGGGCCATCAGTGGCAACGACTAGTGTCTGCCATCAAATGATTTGGTGAGCAGCATACACGACCACTAGTGGCTAAATGGCTAGAGGTAATCCTAAATAGCTAGACGCAGCCACCAGTCATAGCTGCAAGTGGCCAAGCTACATATTTTGACTAAGGTGTAGAGTTTGTGAAGTTAGGGTTTGTAGAAGGTTGGCTTTACATGAGATCTGAGGCGTTTTGGGCTCGCATAATTCCATCCCTTATTAAAAGCGTGGGGGGGATGATTTACTAAAAATCCTGAAAATGTGTTTTATTGTTTATAACAAGGAGTCCCTGTGTCAATTTTGAGACCTCTAGCATCAAAATTTGCGGAAGCTCATACAAACTTCCCCTGGTTTAAAGGATTTAAATTTTGTTGTTGTTTGTATATATTAATACTAGCATACATACCAAATTTCAGCTTTCTATGACTTCAGGAAGTACCCTAAAATTTTTGATGATCATCAGTGAGTCAATGACGAAATCGGGATTCTTTAGGTATCAATAAAATCTAAAGTATAAGGACTATGCAGTTGAAACTTTAAGTGTTTAATGAATCCACTATTAACATAATATCTCGAGAATTTTTGTTTATCTGGTATAATCCAAACCCAAGTTATGAGGGTTCGAAAAAACGACGAAGCACTTGGAGAAAAGGTAGTAGTGCCCTCCAGCTTAGCTTCGCTTGGATCGTCTTGGCTGGGGCACTACCGTGCCGCCCCGAGATATTGTTATACTGCTTTGAAAGGGGTTGTATGAAACAATGCGTCGCGTGCATCTGACGCCAGTGCATAATTTTAATGATCTGTAAGACTATGATCGCTACGAATGATAATCGCCAAATGCTGGACGTTTTTGAGAAAGTGAAGAATAACTTCGGTAGACGATTTGAAAGCTTTTCTTCTACCTCGTAGTTCTGATTCCCAACATTTTTTGTAATGTACTCGTGTGTGCCCACGTTAGTCGTCCGATAGGGGCCCGCTTTCCATTACGTCCGTCGATTGAACGCCTCAATTATCTTGTTGCAAACATCTACGTTGCCAATCCACACTAATGTAGTCAACTTTCGATTACACATTACGTTTAGTTGACACCCTCTTAATGTCCTGCATTTTCGAAACGTGGGCATCCTTCCCAGGAGTTGCCGCTGGATGGTTTCGTCGATTACATCTAAATTTCTACAAATTTAATTAATCCCGGTCGGCAAGTAGCTACATTCCACTTTACGAAATGGCTTTACTAATGTCTTTCTTTAATTTGGCACTAATGCATTACATTCACACCGGTCACTATCTCAGAATTGGTAACACTGTTTCAGCATTTCCGCTAAAATATTTAGAATCGTATCTCATTTCCACGGAAAATAGGCTACATAGCACAACATAGTTTCTGTAACTCTTTATGTAACAATACAAACGTGCCACTGAGCTGCAGTCTCGGTATCTCCCTTCATATTCGTTATTTGTTTTACACCGTGCAACATTAGATGGCCCGAATCGCGTAGCGAACTTTAGTATTCCCAGGAAAGAGACGGGAGTTTTAAATGGCCACATAAATAAATTAAGTCGGGAAATTCCCCAGTCGAGATACCGACCACCACCCTGGCGGTGGCGGCGGAGCAAACGTAACGTGATTTGTAAATGCAACTTCCTGAATCTACAGCTCTAAAGCGACGATTTACGAGCCTCTAATGTAATGTTTAATTTCCTCTCTCAACATCTATGTATTGGTACCGAACCAGATATCTTATTCAACTTGGCAGACGGAAATAAATTTGGGCATCAATTAGTAATAAGTAATAACCTTCAGAAATCAATATCAGCATCAGTAGAAACAAATATTTTTACCACGACTTTATCCTCAACCTTATTTAAAGACAGTTACCTCTTTCCAAATCTTTTCTTAGCAGACTGATGGGACACGACCCCATGCTTTTTCCTATGATGACCCTGATTAATTGTGCAAGGTCATTACCATCGTTATTGAAGGCCAGAGCGATAACGCGCAACTCATATAAGAGAATCCTCGTAGGGAGCTGTTTTAATCTTAGATGCGAGGTATTTATGGTGCAAAAATTATTTTGATCACGAATTCTAGTAGAGCAAGATCAGAAGAGCAATTGGGAAAACTTTAACCATTGGCAAATAATTGTAACTATTGTAGCGAACGCGAGTATGCTGGTGTGCGACCGGGTACGCTTATATGCGTTGCCGGCCGGCTCAACTAGCCGCGGGCGGTTTTCGGCAGTGTATGCGTGTGTTTGTAAGCGTGTGTCACGTACCTGCCTTCCAAGAAAGTAATTAAGCGGTTCGCCGAAAATTTAAACAGTCTTACAAACTTCCAGACTTTTCTGGATTGTTCCATGATGCTATAAAAGTGGAAAGATGTTCGACAGTGAGTTAGTAATAAATCGACCGTGACGGTGGTTACATCCGAAATAAATCGACAGTGTTAGAAGTGAAAAGACAAATTAATAGTGTTTTTAAGTAGTTATTATTAAATAAGTATATATAAATTGTGTTCCTGTACTTTAGTTTTGTAAATAAATATTTAATATTTTAAACCCACGAACACTACACTATTTTTGCAGAACTTGTTATTTGACCTTTCGACAACCCTCGTATATTACGCCTCAAGTCAGCACTCTGGCCTTCTTTAACGATGGTAACGGTAAAGTTCGTAATCTTCCACCTATATGCCTTCTCCTACTACTTTCATATTGTCGTCTTTCTCATATCAGTCCTTAGTCTCATTTGCTATCAAGTTTCGTAATTTTATTTTGATTAAAATTTGATACATCTCTAGCTAGAGAACCTCACCACCTTTTAATGCAACCCCATTTATTCCTATCCTATGATGGATTGCTCGGTTGGGCCAGCTTGGGCGATGTCTAATTGGGGAAGCTATGTGACAATGTCAGGTTAGGTTACGTTGGGCAGAAGGAGTTTGTGATCTCTAGAACAATGTCAGAAGGGTCTATGAGCCAACGCTGGGTTGGTAAATTAAGAGATTGACGAGTTTGGTGAGATAGTGTGATGTCAGGTTGGGGTGTTGGGGGTGGTATGATAAAATATTGGCTTCTTCCACGTTATTTAGAATTTATCTTGTCTATGTAACAAATATTTCAATAGGATAAGAATAAATCAGAATTGGTAAAATGACCAACAATAGCAGTCCATAACTTTCAATTAGTTTTATGAGTGAATCTACGGAAATTCCAGGTTTGTATTATTTTCTATTGTTATTTTCAATTCTAAAGAGTTTGATAGACAAATAGTTCAAAGTTACAAACTGAATTGTTTGCTACAATAATTAAAGAGATTATTAAGGAAAGGACTTTAATTGTGCTTCCCCTTTTGTTGTTAAATTATCACATTTTGTTATGATTCTGCTTCTTTATGGATTTTAATAACAAGAAACCATAATAAATATAAGTAGACACTTATTGAAGTGAAATTGAATATGGTCATGCGAAATCGATAGATATGCACCTGTACCTATGCTCAATGGTTATTGCTTGGTTTATTGTTTTGTGCCTAGAAGTAGTAACAAAATTTCTCGTAGAAATGTTGTCTGTCCATTCGATATAGGGCCGTATTTAGCCTATTGGTACCCCTGGGCACTTAAGGATGATCGGACCCCTGTGACTACGACAGGACTATTTTGGTCATGTGTTTTATTCGTTCTTAAAATAAATACCTATCTGGTTGGTGATGTGGCAGGAACTAAGGGACCCCGTTGAACGAGGGATCCTGGGCACTTACACCAGAGTGGTTTATATATAAGAGACGGCCCTGACAAAATATGTAAATTTTGATGAATCTCATGTCAAGTAACAAAAAGTGGAGCTACTCGGTTTGATATCTAATATGAAAATGAATAAAGTTGTAGAAGTTCTCTTGGCTCAGTCGAACAATAACAGAAAATTTTCATCTCAATGCATCTCATAAATTACACAACTTTATAGTTCGCGTTCTACGTTTTAACGTGCTCCACGTATTAAATGCATCGAGAGACATAATACAGTCCACCTGTCTCACTTTAACTCCCCTCGTCGTCTTCGTCGCTATCATCGTTGCATTTCAGCGAAACGGCCGGCAATATAAATCTTCCGCGCCCGTCATCCGCTACAAATTTATTCCACAAGAAACAAGTTTTCCGAAACACGTGGCCTTTGTTGTCCGCGATCTCGATGATCTATAAGTACAAGTACAGAAAACCAGAGCGCTGGTACACACTACATTCGTTCTTACCTTTACGTCAAAGTCATAAACCAACGTTTAACATCAGCCTCAGTTAATGTGGCGAGCAACATTGAAGATATTTGTAGAAACGACCATGACAGTGAACCTCAGAGAATGAAAAAATATCTTCATTGTAAGTGGAACCCAAATAGTTGGATACCTTCTGAAATGAAAACTTCTTCAGGAGCATAATGCGATTTTTAGTAAGAGATAAAGGTGTGGATTCCCGTTACCAGCCGGCAGTCATCAACAAACTGACCCTGCTCCAGCACCAGATTGCTGCAGAAATATATAATGGGGAAGAGACACAATAGTTGAATAACTTCTAAAATGAAAACTCCTTTAGGAGCATTATGCGATTTTTAGTAAGGGATAAAGGTGTGGATTCCCGTTACCAGCCGGCCGTCATCAAAAAACTGGCTCTGCTCCAGCACCAGATTGCTGCGGAAATATAAAATGGGGAAGAGACACAATAGTTGAATACCTTCTAAAATGAAAACTTCTTTAGGAGCATTATGCGATTTTTAGTAAGGGATAAAGGTGTGGATTCCCGTTACCAGCCGACCGTCATCAAGAACCCGACCCTGCTCCAGCACCAGATTGCTGCGGAAATAGATTATGGGGAAGAGACACAATAGTTGAATACCTTCTAAAATGAAAACTTCTTTAGGAGCATTATGCGATTTTTAGTAAGGGATAAAGGTGTGGATTCCCGTTACCAGCCGGCAGTCATCAAAAAACTGACCCTGCTCCAGCACCATATTGCTGCAGAAATATATAATGGGGAAGAGACACAATAGTTGAATAACTTCTAAAATGAAAACTCCTTTAGGAGCATTATGCGATTTTTAGTAAGGGATAAAGGTGTGGATTCCCGTTACCAGCCGGCAGTCATCAACAAACTGGCTCTGCTCCAGCACCAGATTGCTGCGGAAATATAAAATGGGGAAGAGACACAATTGTTGAACACCTTCTAAAATGAAAACTTCTTTAGGAGCATTATGCGATTTTTAGTAAGGGATAAAGGTGTAGATTCCCGTTACCAGCCGGCAGTCATCAACAAACTGACCCTGCTCCAGCACCATATTGCTGCAGAAATATATAATGGGGAAGAGACACAATAGTTGAATAACTTCTAAAATGAAAACTCCTTTAGGAGCATTATGCGATTTTTAGTAAGGGATAAAGGTGTGGATTCCCGTTACCAGCCGTCCGTCATCAGGAAACTGGCTCTGCTCCAGCACCAGATTGCTGCGGAAATTTAAAATGGGGAAGAGACACAATAGTTGAATACCTTCTAAAATGAAAACTTCTTTAGGAGCATTATGCGATTTTTAGTAAGGGATAATGGTGTGGATTCCCGTTACCAGCCGGCAGTCATCGACAAACTGACCCTGCTCCAGCACCAGATTGCTGCGAAAATATATAATGGGGAAGAGACACAATAGTTGAATACCATCTAAAATGAAAACTTCTTTAGGAGCATTATGCGATTTTTAGTAAGGGATAAAGGTGTGGATTCCCGTTACCAGCCGGCCGTCATAAAAAAACTGGCTCTGCTCCAGCACCAGATTGCTGCGGAAATAGATAATGGGGAAGAGACACAATAGTTGAATACCTTCTAAAATGAAAGCTTCTTTAGGAGCATTATGCGATTTTTAGTAAGGGATAAAGGTGTGGATTCCCGTTACCAGCCGGAAGTCATCACCAAACTGGCTCTGCTTCAGCACCAGATTGCTTCGGAAATAGATAATGGGGAAGAGACACAATAGTTGAATACCTTCTAAAATGAAAACTTCTTTAGGAGCATTATGCGATTTTTAGTAAGGGATAAAGGTGTGGATTCCCGTTACCAGCCGGCAGTCATCAACAAACTGACCCTGCTCCAGCACCAGATTGCTTCGGAAATAGATAATGGGGAAGAGACACAATAGTTGAATACCTTCTAAAATGAAAACTCCTTTAGGAGAATTATGCGATGTTTAGTAAGGGATAAAGGTGTGGATTCCCGTTACCAGCCGGCCGTCATTAAGAAACTGGCTCTGCTCCAGCACCAGATTGCTGCGGAAATATAAAATGGGGAAGAGACACAATAGTTGAATAACTTCTAAAATGAAAACTTCTTTAGGAGCATTATGCGATTTTTAGTAAAGGTTAAAGGTGTGGATTCCCCTTACCAGCCGGCAGTCATCAACAAACTGACCCTGCTCCAGCACCAGATTGCTGCGGAAATATAAAATGGGGAAGAGACACAATAGTTGAATACCTTCTAAAATGAAAACTCCTTTAGGAGCATTTTGCGATTTTTAGTAAGGGATAAAGGTGTGGATTCCCGTTACCAACCGACCGTCATCAACAAACTGGCTCTGCTCCAGCACCAGATTGCAGCGGAAATATAAAATGGGGAAGAGACACAATAATTGAATTCCTTCTAAAATGAAATCTTCTTTAGGAGCGTTATGCGATTTTTAGTAAGGGATGAAGGTGTGGATTCCCGTTACCAGCCGGCAGTCATCAACAAACTGACCCTGCTCCAGCACCAGATTGCTTCGGAAATAGATAATGGGAAAGAGACACAATAGTTGAATACCTTCTAAAATGAAATCTTCTTTAGGAGCGTTATGCGATTTTTAGTAAGGGATAAAAGTGTGGTTTCCCGTTACCAACCGACCGTCATCAACAAACTGGCTCTGCTCCAGCACCAGATTGCTGCGGAAATATAAAATGGGGAAGAGACACAATAGTTGATTACCTTCTAAAATGAAAACTTCTTTAGGAGCATTATGCGATAATTAGTAAGGGATAAAGGTGTGGATTCCCGTTACCAGCCGGCAGTCATCAACAAACTGGCTCTGCTCCAGCACCAGATTGCTGCGGAAATATAAAATGGGGAAGAGACACAATAGTTGAATACCTTCTAAAATGAAAACTTCTTTAGGAGCCTTATGCGATTTTTAGTAAGGGATAAAGGTGTGGATTCCCGTTACCAGCCGGCAGTCATCAACAGACTGACCCTGCTCCAGCACCAGATTACTGCGGAAATAGATAATGGGGAAGAGACACAATAGTTGAATACCATCTAAAATGAAAACTTCTTTAGGAGCATTATGCGATTTTTAGTAAGGGATAAAGGTGTGGATTCCCGTTACCAGCCGGCCGTCATAAAAAAACTGGCTCTGCTCCAGCACCAGATTGCTGCGGAAATAGATAATGGGGAAGAGACACAATAGTTGAATACCTTTTAAAATGAAAGCTTCTTTAGGAGCATTATGCGATTTTTAGTAAGGGATAAAGGTGTGGATTCCCGTTACCAGCCGGCAGTCATCACCAAACTGGCTCTGCTTCAGCACCAGATTGCTTCGGAAATAGATAATGGGGAAGAGACACAATAGTTGAATACCTTCTAAAATGAAAACTTCTTTAGGAGCATTATGCGATTTTTAGTAAGGGATAAAAGGTGTGGATTCCCGTTACCAGCCGGCAGTCATCAACAAACTGACCCTGCTCCAGCACCAGATTGCTTCGGAAATAGATAATGGGGAAGAGACACAATAGTTGAATACCTTCTAAAATGAAAACTCCTGTAGGAGAATTATGCGATGTTTAGTAAGGGATAAAGGTGTGGATTCCCGTTACCAGCCGGCCGTCATCAAGAAACTGGCTCTGCTCCAGCACCAGATTGCTGCGGAAATATAAAATGGGGAAGAGACACAATAGTTGAATACCTTCTAAAATAAAAACTTCTTTAGGAGCATTATGCGATTTTTAGTAAGGGTTAAAGGTGTGGATTCCCCTTACCAGCCGACCGTCAACAAGAACCCGACCCTGCTCCAGCACCAGGTTGCTGCGGAAATAGATAATGGGGAAGAGACACAATAGTTGAATACCTTCTAAAATGAAAACTTCTTTAGGAGCATTATGCAATTTTTAGTAAGGGATAAAGGTGTGGATTCCCGTTCCCAGCCGGCAGTCATCAAAAAACTGACCCTGCTCCAGCACCAGATTGCTGCGGAAATATAAAATGGGGAAGAGACACAATAGTTGAATACCTTCTAAAATGAAAACTTCTTTAGGAGCATTATGCGATTTTTAGTAAGAGATAAAGGTGTGGATTCCCGTTACCAGCCGGCAGTCATCACCAAACTGACCCTGCTCCAGCAGCAGATTGCTGCGGAAATAGATAATGGGGAAGAGACACAATAGTTGAATACCATCTAAAATGAAAACTTCTTAAGGAGCATTATGCGATTTTTAGTAAGGGATAAAGGTGTGGATTCCCGTTACCAGCCGTCCGTCATCAGGAAACTGGCTCTGCTCCAGCACCAGATTGCTGCGGAAATTTAAAATGGGGAAGAGACACAATAGTTGAATACCTTCTAAAATGAAAACTTCTTTAGGAGCATTATGCGATTTTTAGTAAGGGATAATGGTGTGGGTTCCCGTTACCAGCCGGCAGTCATCGACAAACTGACCCTGCTCCAGCACCAGATTGCTGCGAAAATATATAATGGGGAAGAGACACAATAGTTGAATACCTTCTAAAATAAAAACTCCTTTAGGAGCGTTATGCGATTTTTAGTAAAGGTTAAAGGTGTGGATTCCCCTTACCAGCCGGTAGTCATCAACAAACTGACCCTGCTCCAGCACCAGATTGCTGCGGAAATATAAAATGGGGAAGAGACACAATAGTTGAATACCTTCTAAAATGAAAACTCCTTTAGGAGCATTTTGCGATTTTTAGTAAGGGATAAAGGTGTGGATTCCCGTTACCAACCGACCGTCATCAACAAACTGGCTCTGCTCCAGCACCAGATTGCAGCGGAAATATAAAATGGGGAAGAGACACAATAATTGAATTCCTTCTAAAATGAAATCTTCTTTAGGAGCGTTATGCGATTTTTAGTAAGGGATGAAGGTGTGGATTCCCGTTACCAGCCGGCAGTCATCAACAAACTGACCCTGCTCCAGCACCAGATTGCTTCGGAAATAGATAATGGGAAAGAGACACAATAGTTGAATACCTTCTAAAATGAAATCTTCTTTAGGAGCGTTATGCGATTTTTAGTAAGGGATAAAAGTGTGGTTTCCCGTTACCAACCGACCGTCATCAACAAACTGGCTCTGCTCCAGCACCAGATTGCTGCGGAAATATAAAATGGGGAAGAGACACAATAGTTGAATACCTTCTAAAATGAAAACTTCTTTAGGAGCATTATGCAATTTTTAGTAAGGGATAAAGGTGTGGATTCCCGTTACCAGCCGGCAGTCATCAACAAACTGGCTCTGCTCCAGCACCAGATTGCTGCGGAAATATAAAATGGGGAAGAGACACAATAGTTGAATACCTTCTAAAATGAAAACTTCTTTAGGAGCCTTATGCGATTTTTAGTAAGGGATAAAGGTGTGGATTCCCGTTACCAGCCGGCAGTCATCAACAGACTGACCCTGCTCCAGCACCAGATTACTGCGGAAATAGATAATGGGGAAGAGACACAATAGTTGAATACCATCTAAAATGAAAACTTCTTTAGGAGCATTATGCGATTTTTAGTAAGGGATAAAGGTGTGGATTCCCGTTACCAGCCGGCCGTCATAAAAAAACTGGCTCTGCTCCAGCACCAGATTGCTGCGGAAATAGATAATGGGGAAGAGACACAATAGTTGAATACCTTCTAAAATGAAAGCTTCTTTAGGAGCATTATGCGATTTTTAGTAAGGGATAAAGGTGTGGATTCCCGTTACCAGCCGGCAGTCATCACCAAACTGGCTCTGCTTCAGCACCAGATTGCTTCGGAAATAGATAATGGGGAAGAGACACAATAGTTGAATACCTTCTAAAATGAAAACTTCTTTAGGAGCATTATGCGATTTTTAGTAAGGGATAAAGGTGTGGATTCCCGTTACCAGCCGGCCGTCATAAAAAAACTGGCTCTGCTCCAGCACCAGATTGCTGCGGAAATAGATAATGGGGAAGAGACACAATAGTTGAATACCTTTTAAAATGAAAGCTTCTTTAGGAGCATTATGCGATTTTTAGTAAGGGATAAAGGTGTGGATTCCCGTTACCAGCCGGCCGTCATCAAGAAACTGGCTCTGCTCCAGCACCAGATTGCTGCGGAAATATAAAATGGGGAAGAGACACAATAGTTGAATACCTTCTAAAATAAAAACTTCTTTAGGAGCATTATGCGATTTTTAGTAAGGGTTAAAGGTGTGGATTCCCCTTACCAGCCGACCGTCAACAAGAACCCGACCCTGCTCCAGCACCAGATTGCTGCGGAAATAGATAATGGGGAAGAGACACAATAGTTGAATACCTTCTAAAATGAAAACTTCTTTAGGAGCATTATGCAATTTTTAGTAAGGGATAAAGGTGTGGATTCCCGTTCCCAGCCGGCAGTCATCAAAAAACTGACCCTGCTCCAGCACCAGATTGCTGCGGAAATATAAAATGGGGAAGAGACACAATAGTTGAATACCTTCTAAAATGAAAACTTCTTTAGGAGCATTATGCGATTTTTAGTAAGAGATAAAGGTGTGAATTCCCGTTACCAGCCGGCAGTCATCACCAAACTGACCCTGCTCCAGCAGCAGATTGCTGCGGAAATAGATAATGGGGAAGAGACACAATAGTTGAATACCATCTAAAATGAAAACTTCTTAAGGAGCATTATGCGATTTTTAGTAAGGGATAAAGGTGTGGATTCCCGTTACCAGCCGTCCGTCATCAGGAAACTGGCTCTGCTCCAGCACCAGATTGCTGCGGAAATTTAAAATGGGGAAGAGACACAATAGTTGAATACCTTCTAAAATGAAAACTTCTTTAGGAGCATTATGCGATTTTTAGTAAGGGATAATGGTGTGGATTCCCGTTACCAGCCGGCAGTCATCGACAAACTGACCCTGCTCCAGCACCAGATTGCTGCGAAAATATATAATGGGGAAGAGACACAATAGTTGAATACCTTCTAAAATAAAAACTCCTTTAGGAGCGTTATGCGATTTTTAGTAAAGGTTAAAGGTGTGGATTCCCCTTACCAGCCGGCAGTCATCAACAAACTGACCCTGCTCCAGCACCAGATTGCTGCGGAAATATAAAATGGGGAAGAGACACAATAGTTGAATACCTTCTAAAATGAAAACTCCTTTAGGAGCATTTTGCGATTTTTAGTAAGGGATAAAGGTGTGGATTCCCGTTACCAACCGACCGTCATCAACAAACTGGCTCTGCTCCAGCACCAGATTGCAGCGGAAATATAAAATGGGGAAGAGACACAATAATTGAATTCCTTCTAAAATGAAATCTTCTTTAGGAGCGTTATGCGATTTTTAGTAAGGGATGAAGGTGTGGATTCCCGTTACCAGCCGGCAGTCATCAACAAACTGACCCTGCTCCAGCACCAGATTGCTTCGGAAATAGATAATGGGAAAGAGACACAATAGTTGAATACCTTCTAAAATGAAATCTTCTTTAGGAGCGTTATGCGATTTTTAGTAAGGGATAAAAGTGTGGTTTCCCGTTACCAACCGACCGTCATCAACAAACTGGCTCTGCTCCAGCACCAGATTGCTGCGGAAATATAAAATGGGGAAGAGACACAATAGTTGATTACCTTCTAAAATGAAAACTTCTTTAGGAGCATTATGCGATAATTAGTAAGGGATAAAGGTGTGGATTCCCGTTACCAGCCGGCAGTCATCAACAAACTGGCTCTGCTCCAGCACCAGATTGCTGCGGAAATATAAAATGGGGAAGAGACACAATAGTTGAATACCTTCTAAAATGAAAACTTCTTTAGGAGCCTTATGCGATTTTTAGTAAGGGATAAAGGTGTGGATTCCCGTTACCAGCCGGCAGTCATCAACAGACTGACCCTGCTCCAGCACCAGATTACTGCGGAAATAGATAATGGGGAAGAGACACAATAGTTGAATACCATCTAAAATGAAAACTTCTTTAGGAGCATTATGCGATTTTTAGTAAGGGATAAAGGTGTGGATTCCCGTTACCAGCCGGCCGTCATAAAAAAACTGGCTCTGCTCCAGCACCAGATTGCTGCGGAAATAGATAATGGGGAAGAGACACAATAGTTGAATACCTTCTAAAATGAAAGCTTCTTTAGGAGCATTATGCGATTTTTAGTAAGGGATAAAGGTGTGGATTCCCGTTACCAGCCGGCAGTCATCACCAAACTGGCTCTGCTTCAGCACCAGATTGCTTCGGAAATAGATAATGGGGAAGAGACACAATAGTTGAATACCTTCTAAAATGAAAACTTCTTTAGGAGCATTATGCGATTTTTAGTAAGGGATAAAAGGTGTGGATTCCCGTTACCAGCCGGCAGTCATCAACAAACTGACCCTGCTCCAGCACCAGATTGCTTCGGAAATAGATAATGGGGAAGAGACACAATAGTTGAATACCTTCTAAAATGAAAACTCCTGTAGGAGAATTATGCGATGTTTAGTAAGGGATAAAGGTGTGGATTCCCGTTACCAGCCGGCCGTCATCAAGAAACTGGCTCTGCTCCAGCACCAGATTGCTGCGGAAATATAAAATGGGGAAGAGACACAATAGTTGAATACCTTCTAAAATAAAAACTTCTTTAGGAGCATTATGCGATTTTTAGTAAGGGTTAAAGGTGTGGATTCCCCTTACCAGCCGACCGTCAACAAGAACCCGACCCTGCTCCAGCACCAGATTGCTGCGGAAATAGATAATGGGGAAGAGACACAATAGTTGAATACCTTCTAAAATGAAAACTTCTTTAGGAGCATTATGCAATTTTTAGTAAGGGATAAAGGTGTGGATTCCCGTTCCCAGCCGGCAGTCGTCAAAAAACTGACCCTGCTCCAGCACCAGATTGCTGCGGAAATATAAAATGGGGAAGAGACACAATAGTTGAATACCTTCTAAAATGAAAACTTCTTTAGGAGCATTATGCGATTTTTAGTAAGAGATAAAGGTGTGGATTCCCGTTACCAGCCGGCAGTCATCACCAAACTGACCCTGCTCCAGCAGCAGATTGCTGCGGAAATAGATAATGGGGAAGAGACACAATAGTTGAATACCATCTAAAATGAAAACTTCTTAAGGAGCATTATGCGATTTTTAGTAAGGGATAAAGGTGTGGATTCCCGTTACCAGCCGTCCGTCATCAGGAAACTGGCTCTGCTCCAGCACCAGATTGCTGCGGAAATTTAAAATGGGGAAGAGACACAATAGTTGAATACCTTCTAAAATGAAAACTTCTTTAGGAGCATTATGCGATTTTTAGTAAGGGATAATGGTGTGGATTCCCGTTACCAGCCGGCAGTCATCGACAAACTGACCCTGCTCCAGCACCAGATTGCTGCGAAAATATATAATGGGGAAGAGACACAATAGTTGAATACCTTCTAAAATAAAAACTCCTTTAGGAGCGTTATGCGATTTTTAGTAAGGGATAAAGGTGTGGATTCCCGTTACCAGCCGGCAGTCATCAACAAACTGACCCTGCTCCAGCACCAGATTGCTTCGGAAATAGATAATGGGGAAGAGACACAATGGCTGAATACCTTCTAAAATGAAGTCTTCTTTAGGAGCGTTATGCGATTTTTAGTAAGGGATAAAGGTGTGGATTCCCCTTACCAGCCGACCGTCATCAAGAACCCGACCCTGCTCCAGCACCAGATAGCTGCGGAAATAGATAATGGGGAAGAGACACAATAGTTGAATACCATCTAAAATGAAAACTCCTTTAGGAGCGTTATGCGATTTTTAGTAAGGGATAAAGGTGTGGATTCCCCTTACCAGCCGACCGTCATCAAGAACCCGACCCTGCTCCAGCACCAGATTGCTGCGGAAATAGATAATGGGGAAGAGACACAATAGTTGAATACCATCTAAATTGAAAACTTCTTTAGGAGCATTATGCGATTTTTAGTAAGGGATAAAGGTGTGGATTCCCGTTACCAGCCGGCAGTCATCAACAAACTGACCCTGCTCCAGCACCAGATTGCTTCGGAAATAGATAATGGGGAAGAGACACAATAGCTGAATACCTTCTAAAATGAAATCTTCTTTAGGAGCGTTATGCGATTTTTAGTAAGGGATAAAGGTGTGGATTCCCTTTACCAACCGACCGTCATCAACAAACTGGCTCTGCTCCAGCACCAGATTGCTGCGGAAATATAAAATGGGGAAGAGACACAATGGCTGAATACCTTCTAAAATGAAGTCTTCTTTAGGAGCGTTATGCGATTTTTAGTAAGGGATAAAGGTGTGGATTCCCGTTACCAACCGACCGTCATTAACAAACTGGCTCTGCTCCAGCACCAGATTGCTGCGGAAATATAAAATAGGGAAGAGACACAATAGTTGAATACCTTCTAAAATGAAAACTTCTTTAGGAGCATTATGCGATTTTTAGTAAGGGTTAAAGGTGTGGATTCCCCTTACCAGCCGACCGTCGACAAGAACCCGACCCTGCTCCAGCACCAGATTGCTGCGGAAATAGATAATGGGGAAGAGACACAATAGTTGAATACCTTCTAAAATGAAAACTTCTTTAGGAGCATTATGCAATTTTTAGTAAGGGATAAAGGTGTGGATTCCCGTTCCCAGCCGGCAGTCATCAAAAAACTGACCCTGCTCCAGCACCAGATTGCTGCGGAAATATAAAATGGGGAAGAGACACAATAGTTGAATACCTTCTAAAATGAAAACTTCTTTAGGAGCATTATGCGATTTTTAGTAAGAGATAAAGGTGTGGATTCCCGTTACCAGCCGGCAGTCATCACCAAACTGACCCTGCTCCAGCAGCAGATTGCTGCGGAAATAGATAATGGGGAAGAGACACAATAGTTGAATACCATCTAAAATGAAAACTTCTTAAGGAGCATTATGCGATTTCTAGTAAGTGATAAAGGTGTGGATTCCCGTTACCAGCCGACCGTCATCAAGAAACTGGCTCTGCTCCAGCACCAGATTGCTGCGGAAATTTAAAATGGGGAAGAGACACAATAGTTGAATACCTTCTAAAATGAAAACTTCTTTAGGAGCATTATGCGATTTTTAGTAAGGGATAAAGGTGTGGATTCCCGTCACCAGCCGGCAGTCATCAACAAACTGACCCTGCTCCAGCACCAGATTGCTGCGAAAATATATAATGGGGAAGAGACACAATAGTTGAATACCTTCTAAAATGAAAACTCCTTTAGGAGCGTTATGCGATTTTTAGTAAGGGATAAAGGTGTGGATTCCCGTTACCAGCCGGCAGTCATCAACAAACTGACCCTGCTCCAGCACCAGATTGCTTCGGAAATAGATAATGGGGAAGAGACACAATGGCTGAATACCTTCTAAAATGAAGTCTTCTTTAGGAGCGTTATGCGATTTTTAGTAAGGGATAAAGGTGTGGATTCCCGTTACCAACCGACCGTCATCAACAAACTGGCTCTGCTCCAGCACCAGATTGCTGCGGAAATATAAAATGGGGAAGAGACACAATAGTTGATTACCTTCTAAAATGAAAACTTCTTTAGGAGCATTATGCGATAATTAGTAAGAGATAAAGGTGTGGATTCCCGTTACCAGCCGGCAGTCATCAACAGACTGACCCTGCTCCAGCACCAGATTACTGCGGAAATAGATAATGGGGAAGAGACACAATAGTTGAATACCATCTAAAATGAAAACTTCTTTAGGAGCATTATGCGATTTTTAGTAAGGGATAAAGGTGTGGATTCCCGTTACCAGCCGGCCGTCATAAAAAAACTGGCTCTGCTCCAGCACCAGATTGCTGCGGAAATAGATAATGGGGAAGAGACACAATAGTTGAATACCTTCTAAAATGAAAGCTTCTTTAGGAGCATTATGCGATTTTTAGTAAGGGATAAAGGTGTGGATTCCCGTTACCAGCCGGCAGTCATCACCAAACTGGCTCTGCTTCAGCACCAGATTGCTTCGGAAATAGATAATGGGGAAGAGACACAATAGTTGAATACCTTCTAAAATGAAAACTTCTTTAGGAGCATTATGCGATTTTTAGTAAGGGATAAAAGGTGTGGATTCCCGTTACCAGCCGGCAGTCATCAACAAACTGACCCTGCTCCAGCACCAGATTGCTTCGGAAATAGATAATGGGGAAGAGACACAATAGTTGAATACCTTCTAAAATGAAAACTCCTGTAGGAGAATTATGCGATGTTTAGTAAGGGATAAAGGTGTGGATTCCCGTTACCAGCCGGCCGTCATCAAGAAACTGGCTCTGCTCCAGCACCAGATTGCTGCGGAAATATAAAATGGGGAAGAGACACAATAGTTGAATACCTTCTAAAATAAAAACTTCTTTAGGAGCATTATGCGATTTTTAGTAAGGGTTAAAGGTGTGGATTCCCCTTACCAGCCGACCGTCAACAAGAACCCGACCCTGCTCCAGCACCAGATTGCTGCGGAAATAGATAATGGGGAAGAGACACAATAGTTGAATACCTTCTAAAATGAAAACTTCTTTAGGAGCATTATGCAATTTTTAGTAAGGGATAAAGGTGTGGATTCCCGTTCCCAGCCGGCAGTCATCAAAAAACTGACCCTGCTCCAGCACCAGATTGCTGCGGAAATATAAAATGGGGAAGAGACACAATAGTTGAATACCTTCTAAAATGAAAACTTCTTTAGGAGCATTATGCGATTTTTAGTAAGAGATAAAGGTGTGGATTCCCGTTACCAGCCGGCAGTCATCACCAAACTGACCCTGCTCCAGCAGCAGATTGCTGCGGAAATAGATAATGGGGAAGAGACACAATAGTTGAATACCATCTAAAATGAAAACTTCTTAAGGAGCATTATGCGATTTTTAGTAAGGGATAAAGGTGTGGATTCCCGTTACCAGCCGTCCGTCATCAGGAAACTGGCTCTGCTCCAGCACCAGATTGCTGCGGAAATTTAAAATGGGGAAGAGACACAATAGTTGAATACCTTCTAAAATGAAAACTTCTTTAGGAGCATTATGCGATTTTTAGTAAGGGATAAAGGTGTGGATTCCCGTTACCAGCCGGCAGTCATCGACAAACTGACCCTGCTCCAGCACCAGATTGCTGCGAAAATATATAATGGGGAAGAGACACAATAGTTGAATACCTTCTAAAATAAAAACTCCTTTAGGAGCGTTATGCGATTTTTAGTAAGGGATAAAGGTGTGGATTCCCGTTACCAGCCGGCAGTCATCAACAAACTGACCCTGCTCCAGCACCAGATTGCTTCGGAAATAGATAATGGGGAAGAGACACAATGGCTGAATACCTTCTAAAATGAAGTCTTCTTTAGGAGCGTTATGCGATTTTTAGTAAGGGATAAAGGTGTGGATTCCCCTTACCAGCCGACCGTCATCAAGAACCCGACCCTGCTCCAGCACCAGATTGCTGCGGAAATAGATAATGGGGAAGAGACACAATAGTTGAATACCATCTAAAATGAAAACTCCTTTAGGAGCGTTATGCGATTTTTAGTAAGGGATAAAGGTGTGGATTCCCCTTACCAGCCGACCGTCATCAAGAACCCGACCCTGCTCCAGCACCAGATTGCTGCGGAAATAGATAATGGGGAAGAGACACAATAGTTGAATACCATCTAAATTGAAAACTTCTTTAGGAGCATTATGCGATTTTTAGTAAGGGATAAAGGTGTGGATTCCCGTTACCAGCCGGCAGTCATCAACAAACTGACCCTGCTCCAGCACCAGATTGCTTCGGAAATAGATAATGGGGAAGAGACACAATAGCTGAATACCTTCTAAAATGAAATCTTCTTTAGGAGCGTTATGCGATTTTTAGTAAGGGATAAAGGTGTGGATTCCCTTTACCAACCGACCGTCATCAACAAACTGGCTCTGCTCCAGCACCAGATTGCTGCGGAAATATAAAATGGGGAAGAGACACAATGGCTGAATACCTTCTAAAATGAAGTCTTCTTTAGGAGCGTTATGCGATTTTTAGTAAGGGATAAAGGTGTGGATTCCCGTTACCAACCGACCGTCATTAACAAACTGGCTCTGCTCCAGCACCAGATTGCTGCGGAAATATAAAATAGGGAAGAGACACAATAGTTGAATACCTTCTAAAATGAAAACTTCTTTAGGAGCATTATGCGATTTTTAGTAAGGATTAAAGGTGTGGATTCCCCTTACCAGCCGACCGTCGACAAGAACCCGACCCTGCTCCAGCACCAGATTGCTGCGGAAATAGATAATGGGGAAGAGACACAATAGTTGAATACCTTCTAAAATGAAAACTTCTTTAGGAGCATTATGCAATTTTTAGTAAGGGATAAAGGTGTGGATTCCCGTTCCCAGCCGGCAGTCATCAAAAAACTGACCCTGCTCCAGCACCAGATTGCTGCGGAAATATAAAATGGGGAAGAGACACAATAGTTGAATACCTTCTAAAATGAAAACTTCTTTAGGAGCATTATGCGATTTTTAGTAAGAGATAAAGGTGTGGATTCCCGTTACCAGCCGGCAGTCATCACCAAACTGACCCTGCTCCAGCAGCAGATTGCTGCGGAAATAGATAATGGGGAAGAGACACAATAGTTGAATACCATCTAAAATGAAAACTTCTTAAGGAGCATTATGCGATTTTTAGTAAGTGATAAAGGTGTGGATTCCCGTTACCAGCCGACCGTCATCAAGAAACTGGCTCTGCTCCAGCACCAGATTGCTGCGGAAATTTAAAATGGGGAAGAGACACAATAGTTGAATACCTTCTAAAATGAAAACTTCTTTAGGAGCATTATGCGATTTTTAGTAAGGGATAAAGGTGTGGATTCCCGTCACCAGCCGGCAGTCATCAACAAACTGACCCTGCTCCAGCACCAGATTGCTGCGAAAATATATAATGGGGAAGAGACACAATAGTTGAATACCTTCTAAAATGAAAACTCCTTTAGGAGCGTTATGCGATTTTTAGTAAGGGATAAAGGTGTGGATTCCCGTTACCAGCCGGCAGTCATCAACAAACTGACCCTGCTCCAGCACCAGATTGCTTCGGAAATAGATAATGGGGAAGAGACACAATGGCTGAATACCTTCTAAAATGAAGTCTTCTTTAGGAGCGTTATGCGATTTTTAGTAAGGGATAAAGGTGTGGATTCCCGTTACCAACCGACCGTCATCAACAAACTGGCTCTGCTCCAGCACCAGATTGCTGCGGAAATATAAAATGGGGAAGAGACACAATAGTTGATTACCTTCTAAAATGAAAACTTCTTTAGGAGCATTATGCGATAATTAGTAAGGGATAAAGGTGTGGATTCCCGTTACCAGCCGGCAGTCATCAACAAACTGGCTCTGCTCCAGCACCAGATTGCTGCGGAAATATAAAATGGGGAAGAGACACAATAGTTGAATACCTTCTAAAATGAAAACTTCTTTAGGAGCCTTATGCGATTTTTAGTAAGGGATAAAGGTGTGGATTCCCGTTACCAGCCGGCAGTCATCAACAGACTGACCCTGCTCCAGCACCAGATTACTGCGGAAATAGATAATGGGGAAGAGACACAATAGTTGAATACCATCTAAAATGAAAACTTCTTTAGGAGCATTATGCGATTTTTAGTAAGGGATAAAGGTGTGGATTCCCGTTACCAGCCGGCAGTCATCAACAAACTGACCCTGCTCCAGAACCAGATTGCTGCGGAAATATATAATGGGGAAGTGACACAATAGTTGAATACCTTCTAAAATGAAAACTCCTTTAGTAGCATTTTGCGATTTTTAGTAAGGGATAAAGGTGTGGATTCCCGTTACCAGCCGGCAGTCATCAACAAACCGGCTCTGCTCCAGCACCAGATTGCTGCGGAAATATAAAATGGGGAAGAGACACAATTGTTGAATACCTTCTAAAATGAAACCTTCTTTAGGAGCATTATGCGATTTTTAGTAAGGGATAAATGTGTGGATTCCCGTTACCAACCGACCGTCATCAACAAACTGGCTCTGCTCCAGCACCAGATTGCTGCGGAAATATAAAATGGGGAAGAGACACAATGGCTGAATACCTTCTAAAATGAAGTCTTCTTTAGGAGCGTTATGCGATTTTTAGTAAGGGATAAAGGTGTGGATTCCCGTTACCAACCGACCGTCATTAACAAACTGGCTCTGCTCCAGCACCAGATTGCTGCGGAAATATAAAATAGGGAAGAGACACAATAGTTGAATACCTTCTAAAATGAAAACTTCTTTAGGAGCATTATGCGATTTTTAGTAAGGGTTAAAGGTGTGGATTCCCCTTACCAGCCGACCGTCGACAAGAACCCGACCCTGCTCCAGCACCAGATTGCTGCGGAAATAGATAATGGGGAAGAGACACAATAGTTGAATACCTTCTAAAATGAAAACTTCTTTAGGAGCATTATGCAATTTTTAGTAAGGGATAAAGGTGTGGATTCCCGTTCCCAGCCGGCAGTCATCAAAAAACTGACCCTGCTCCAGCACCAGATTGCTGCGGAAATATAAAATGGGGAAGAGACACAATAGTTGAATACCTTCTAAAATGAAAACTTCTTTAGGAGCATTATGCGATTTTTAGTAAGAGATAAAGGTGTGGATTCCCGTTACCAGCCGGCAGTCATCACCAAACTGACCCTGCTCCAGCAGCAGATTGCTGCGGAAATAGATAATGGGGAAGAGACACAATAGTTGAATACCATCTAAAATGAAAACTTCTTAAGGAGCATTATGCGATTTCTAGTAAGTGATAAAGGTGTGGATTCCCGTTACCAGCCGACCGTCATCAAGAAACTGGCTCTGCTCCAGCACCAGATTGCTGCGGAAATTTAAAATGGGGAAGAGACACAATAGTTGAATACCTTCTAAAATGAAAACTTCTTTAGGAGCATTATGCGATTTTTAGTAAGGGATAAAGGTGTGGATTCCCGTCACCAGCCGGCAGTCATCAACAAACTGACCCTGCTCCAGCACCAGATTGCTGCGAAAATATATAATGGGGAAGAGACACAATAGTTGAATACCTTCTAAAATGAAAACTCCTTTAGGAGCGTTATGCGATTTTTAGTAAGGGATAAAGGTGTGGATTCCCGTTACCAGCCGGCAGTCATCAACAAACTGACCCTGCTCCAGCACCAGATTGCTTCGGAAATAGATAATGGGGAAGAGACACAATGGCTGAATACCTTCTAAAATGAAGTCTTCTTTAGGAGCGTTATGCGATTTTTAGTAAGGGATAAAGGTGTGGATTCCCGTTACCAACCGACCGTCATCAACAAACTGGCTCTGCTCCAGCACCAGATTGCTGCGGAAATATAAAATGGGGAAGAGACACAATAGTTGATTACCTTCTAAAATGAAAACTTCTTTAGGAGCATTATGCGATAATTAGTAAGAGATAAAGGTGTGGATTCCCGTTACCAGCCGGCAGTCATCAACAAACTGGCTCTGCTCCAGCACCAGATTGCTGCGGAAATATAAAATGGGGAAGAGACACAATAGTTGAATACCTTCTAAAATGAAAACTTCTTTAGGAGCCTTATGCGATTTTTAGTAAGGGATAAAGGTGTGGATTCCCGTTACCAGCCGGCAGTCATCAACAGACTGACCCTGCTCCAGCACCAGATTACTGCGGAAATAGATAATGGGGAAGAGACACAATAGTTGAATACCATCTAAAATGAAAACTTCTTTAGGAGCATTATGCGATTTTTAGTAAGGGATAAAGGTGTGGATTCCCGTTACCAGCCGGCCGTCATAAAAAAACTGGCTCTGCTCCAGCACCAGATTGCTGCGGAAATAGATAATGGGGAAGAGACACAATAGTTGAATACCTTCTAAAATGAAAGCTTCTTTAGGAGCATTATGCGATTTTTAGTAAGGGATAAAGGTGTGGATTCCCGTTACCAGCCGGCAGTCATCACCAAACTGGCTCTGCTTCAGCACCAGATTGCTTCGGAAATAGATAATGGGGAAGAGACACAATAGTTGAATACCTTCTAAAATGAAAACTTCTTTAGGAGCATTATGCGATTTTTAGTAAGGGATAAAAGGTGTGGATTCCCGTTACCAGCCGGCAGTCATCAACAAACTGACCCTGCTCCAGCACCAGATTGCTTCGGAAATAGATAATGGGGAAGAGACACAATAGTTGAATACCTTCTAAAATGAAAACTCCTGTAGGAGAATTATGCGATGTTTAGTAAGGGATAAAGGTGTGGATTCCCGTTACCAGCCGGCCGTCATCAAGAAACTGGCTCTGCTCCAGCACCAGATTGCTGCGGAAATATAAAATGGGGAAGAGACACAATAGTTGAATACCTTCTAAAATAAAAACTTCTTTAGGAGCATTATGCGATTTTTAGTAAGGGTTAAAGGTGTGGATTCCCCTTACCAGCCGACCGTCAACAAGAACCCGACCCTGCTCCAGCACCAGATTGCTGCGGAAATAGATAATGGGGAAGAGACACAATAGTTGAATACCTTCTAAAATGAAAACTTCTTTAGGAGCATTATGCAATTTTTAGTAAGGGATAAAGGTGTGGATTCCCGTTCCCAGCCGGCAGTCATCAAAAAACTGACCCTGCTCCAGCACCAGATTGCTGCGGAAATATAAAATGGGGAAGAGACACAATAGTTGAATACCTTCTAAAATGAAAACTTCTTTAGGAGCATTATGCGATTTTTAGTAAGAGATAAAGGTGTGGATTCCCGTTACCAGCCGGCAGTCATCACCAAACTGACCCTGCTCCAGCAGCAGATTGCTGCGGAAATAGATAATGGGGAAGAGACACAATAGTTGAATACCATCTAAAATGAAAACTTCTTAAGGAGCATTATGCGATTTTTAGTAAGGGATAAAGGTGTGGATTCCCGTTACCAGCCGTCCGTCATCAGGAAACTGGCTCTGCTCCAGCACCAGATTGCTGCGGAAATTTAAAATGGGGAAGAGACACAATAGTTGAATACCTTCTAAAATGAAAACTTCTTTAGGAGCATTATGCGATTTTTAGTAAGGGATAATGGTGTGGATTCCCGTTACCAGCCGGCAGTCATCGACAAACTGACCCTGCTCCAGCACCAGATTGCTGCGAAAATATATAATGGGGAAGAGACACAATAGTTGAATACCTTCTAAAATAAAAACTCCTTTAGGAGCGTTATGCGATTTTTAGTAAGGGATAAAGGTGTGGATTCCCGTTACCAGCCGGCAGTCATCAACAAACTGACCCTGCTCCAGCACCAGATTGCTTCGGAAATAGATAATGGGGAAGAGACACAATGGCTGAATACCTTCTAAAATGAAGTCTTCTTTAGGAGCGTTATGCGATTTTTAGTAAGGGATAAAGGTGTGGATTCCCCTTACCAGCCGACCGTCATCAAGAACCCGACCCTGCTCCAGCACCAGATTGCTGCGGAAATAGATAATGGGGAAGAGACACAATAGTTGAATACCATCTAAAATGAAAACTCCTTTAGGAGCGTTATGCGATTTTTAGTAAGGGATAAAGGTGTGGATTCCCCTTACCAGCCGACCGTCATCAAGAACCCGACCCTGCTCCAGCACCAGATTGCTGCGGAAATAGATAATGGGGAAGAGACACAATAGTTGAATACCATCTAAATTGAAAACTTCTTTAGGAGCATTATGCGATTTTTAGTAAGGGATAAAGGTGTGGATTCCCGTTACCAGCCGGCAGTCATCAACAAACTGACCCTGCTCCAGCACCAGATTGCTTCGGAAATAGATAATGGGGAAGAGACACAATAGCTGAATACCTTCTAAAATGAAATCTTCTTTAGGAGCGTTATGCGATTTTTAGTAAGGGATAAAGGTGTGGATTCCCTTTACCAACCGACCGTCATCAACAAACTGGCTCTGCTCCAGCACCAGATTGCTGCGGAAATATAAAATGGGGAAGAGACACAATGGCTGAATACCTTCTAAAATGAAGTCTTCTTTAGGAGCGTTATGCGATTTTTAGTAAGGGATAAAGGTGTGGATTCCCGTTACCAACCGACCGTCATTAACAAACTGGCTCTGCTCCAGCACCAGATTGCTGCGGAAATATAAAATAGGGAAGAGACACAATAGTTGAATACCTTCTAAAATGAAAACTTCTTTAGGAGCATTATGCGATTTTTAGTAAGGATTAAAGGTGTGGATTCCCCTTACCAGCCGACCGTCGACAAGAACCCGACCCTGCTCCAGCACCAGATTGCTGCGGAAATAGATAATGGGGAAGAGACACAATAGTTGAATACCTTCTAAAATGAAAACTTCTTTAGGAGCATTATGCAATTTTTAGTAAGGGATAAAGGTGTGGATTCCCGTTCCCAGCCGGCAGTCATCAAAAAACTGACCCTGCTCCAGCACCAGATTGCTGCGGAAATATAAAATGGGGAAGAGACACAATAGTTGAATACCTTCTAAAATGAAAACTTCTTTAGGAGCATTATGCGATTTTTAGTAAGAGATAAAGGTGTGGATTCCCGTTACCAGCCGGCAGTCATCACCAAACTGACCCTGCTCCAGCAGCAGATTGCTGCGGAAATAGATAATGGGGAAGAGACACAATAGTTGAATACCATCTAAAATGAAAACTTCTTAAGGAGCATTATGCGATTTTTAGTAAGTGATAAAGGTGTGGATTCCCGTTACCAGCCGACCGTCATCAAGAAACTGGCTCTGCTCCAGCACCAGATTGCTGCGGAAATTTAAAATGGGGAAGAGACACAATAGTTGAATACCTTCTAAAATGAAAACTTCTTTAGGAGCATTATGCGATTTTTAGTAAGGGATAAAGGTGTGGATTCCCGTCACCAGCCGGCAGTCATCAACAAACTGACCCTGCTCCAGCACCAGATTGCTGCGAAAATATATAATGGGGAAGAGACACAATAGTTGAATACCTTCTAAAATGAAAACTCCTTTAGGAGCGTTATGCGATTTTTAGTAAGGGATAAAGGTGTGGATTCCCGTTACCAGCCGGCAGTCATCAACAAACTGACCCTGCTCCAGCACCAGATTGCTTCGGAAATAGATAATGGGGAAGAGACACAATGGCTGAATACCTTCTAAAATGAAGTCTTCTTTAGGAGCGTTATGCGATTTTTAGTAAGGGATAAAGGTGTGGATTCCCGTTACCAACCGACCGTCATCAACAAACTGGCTCTGCTCCAGCACCAGATTGCTGCGGAAATATAAAATGGGGAAGAGACACAATAGTTGATTACCTTCTAAAATGAAAACTTCTTTAGGAGCATTATGCGATAATTAGTAAGGGATAAAGGTGTGGATTCCCGTTACCAGCCGGCAGTCATCAACAAACTGGCTCTGCTCCAGCACCAGATTGCTGCGGAAATATAAAATGGGGAAGAGACACAATAGTTGAATACCTTCTAAAATGAAAACTTCTTTAGGAGCCTTATGCGATTTTTAGTAAGGGATAAAGGTGTGGATTCCCGTTACCAGCCGGCAGTCATCAACAGACTGACCCTGCTCCAGCACCAGATTACTGCGGAAATAGATAATGGGGAAGAGACACAATAGTTGAATACCATCTAAAATGAAAACTTCTTTAGGAGCATTATGCGATTTTTAGTAAGGGATAAAGGTGTGGATTCCCGTTACCAGCCGGCAGTCATCAACAAACTGACCCTGCTCCAGAACCAGATTGCTGCGGAAATATATAATGGGGAAGTGACACAATAGTTGAATACCTTCTAAAATGAAAACTCCTTTAGTAGCATTTTGCGATTTTTAGTAAGGGATAAAGGTGTGGATTCCCGTTACCAGCCGGCAGTCATCAACAAACCGGCTCTGCTCCAGCACCAGATTGCTGCGGAAATATAAAATGGGGAAGAGACACAATTGTTGAATACCTTCTAAAATGAAACCTTCTTTAGGAGCATTATGCGATTTTTAGTAAGGGATAAATGTGTGGATTCCCGTTACCAGCCGGCAGTCATCACCAAACTGACCCTGCTCCAGCACCAGATTGCTGCGGAAATAGATAATGGGGAAGAGACACAATAGTTGAATACCATCTAAAATGAAAACTTCTTTAGGAGCGTTATGCGATTTTTAGTAAGGGATAAAGGTGTGGATTCCCCTTACCAGCCGACCGTCATCAAGAACCCGACCCTGCTCCCGCACCAGATTGCTGCGGAAATAGATAATGGGGAAGAGACACAATAGTTGAATACCTTCTAAAATGAAAACTCCTTTAGAAGCATTATGCGATTTTTAGTAAGGGATAAAGGTGTGGATTCCCGTTACCAGCCGGCCGTCATCAAAAGACTGGCTCTGCTCCAGCACCAGATTGCTGCGGAAATATAAAATGGGGAAGAGACACAGTAGTTGAATACCTTCTAAAATGAAATCTTCTTTAGGAGCGTTATGCGATTTTTAGTAAGGGATAAAGGTGTGGATTCCCGTTACCAGCCGACCGTCATCAAGAACCCGACCCTGCTCCAGCACCAGATTGCTGCGGATATAGATTATGGGGAAGAGACACAATAGTTGAATACCTTCTAAAATGAAAACTTCTTTAGGAGCATTATGCGATTTTTAGTAAGGGATAAAGGTGTGGATTCCCGTTACCAGCCGGCAGTCATCAACAAACTGACCCTGCTCCAGCACCAGATTGCTGCGGAAATATAAAATGGGGAAGAGACACAATAGTTGAACACCTTCTAAAATGAAAACTTCTTTAGGAGCATTATGCGATTTTTAGTAAGGGATAAAGGTGTAGATTCCCGTTACCAGCCGGCAGTCATCAACAAACTGACCCTGCTCCAGCACCATATTGCTGCGGAAATATATAATGGGGAAGAGACACAATAGTTGAATAACTTCTAAAATGAAAACTTCTTTAGGAGCATTATGCGATTTTTAGTAAGGGATAAAGGTGTGGATTCCCGTTACCAGCCGGCAGTCATCAACAAACTGACCCTGCTCCAGCACCAGATTGCTGCGGAAATATAAAATGGGGAAGAGACACAATAGTTGAATACCTTCTAAAATGAAAACTCCTTTAGGAGCATTTTGCGATTTTTAGTAAGGGATAAAGGTGTGGATTCCCGTTACCAGCCGGCCGTCATCAAGAAACTGGCTCTGCTCCAGCACCAGATTGCTGCGGAAATATAAAATGGGGAAGAGACACAATAGTTGAATACCTTCTAAAATGAAATCTTCTTTAGGAGCGTTATGCGATTTTTAGTAAGGGATAAAGGTGTGGATTCCCTTTACCAACCGACCGTCATCAACAAACTGGCTCTGCTCCAGCACCAGATTGCTGCGGAAATATAAAATGGGGAAGAGACACAATAGCTGAATACCTTCTAAAATGAAATCTTCTTTAGGAGCGTTATGCGATTTTTAGTAAGGGATAAAGGTCTGGATTCCCCTAACCAGCCGACCGTCATCAAGAACCCGACCCTGCTCCAGCACCAGATTGCTGCGGAAATAGATAATGGGGAAGAGACACAATAGTTGAATACCTTCTAAAATGAAAACTTCTTTAGGAGCATTATGCGATTTTTAGTAAGGGATAAAGGTGTGGATTCCCGTTACCAGCCGGCAGTCATCAACAAACTGACCCTGCTCCAGAACCAGATTGCTGCGGAAATATATAATGGGGAAGTGACACAATAGTTGAATACCTTCTAAAATGAAAACTCCTTTAGTAGCATTTTGCGATTTTTAGTAAGGGATAGAGGTGTGGATTCCCGTTACCAGCCGGCAGTCATCAACAAACCGGCTCTGCTCCAGCACCAGATTGCTGCGGAAATATAAAATGGGGAAGAGACACAATTGTTGAATACCTTCTAAAATGAAACCTTCTTTAGGAGCATTATGCGATTTTTAGTAAGGGATAAATGTGTGGATTCCCGTTACCAGCCGGCAGTCATCACCAAACTGACCCTGCTCCAGCACCAGATTGCTGCGGAAATAGATAATGGGGAAGAGACACAATAGTTGAATACCATCTAAAATGAAAACTTCTTTAGGAGCGTTATGCGATTTTTAGTAAGGGATAAAGGTGTGGATTCCCCTTACCAGCCGACCGTCATCAAGAACCCGACCCTGCTCCCGCACCAGATTGCTGCGGAAATAGATAATGGGGAAGAGACACAATAGTTGAATACCTTCTAAAATGAAAACTCCTTTAGAAGCATTATGCGATTTTTAGTAAGGGATAAAGGTGTGGATTCCCGTTACCAGCCGGCCGTCATCAAAAGACTGGCTCTGCTCCAGCACCAGATTGCTGCGGAAATATAAAATGGGGAAGAGACACAGTAGTTGAATACCTTCTAAAATGAAATCTTCTTTAGGAGCGTTATGCGATTTTTAGTAAGGGATAAAGGTGTGGATTCCCGTTACCAGCCGACCGTCATCAAGAACCCGACCCTGCTCCAGCACCAGATTGCTGCGGATATAGATTATGGGGAAGAGACACAATAGTTGAATACCTTCTAAAATGAAAACTTCTTTAGGAGCATTATGCGATTTTTAGTAAGGGATAAAGGTGTGGATTCCCGTTACCAGCCGGCAGTCATCAACAAACTGACCCTGCTCCAGCACCAGATTGCTGCGGAAATATAAAATGGGGAAGAGACACAATAGTTGAACACCTTCTAAAATGAAAACTTCTTTAGGAGCATTATGCGATTTTTAGTAAGGGATAAAGGTGTAGATTCCCGTTACCAGCCGGCAGTCATCAACAAACTGACCCTGCTCCAGCACCATATTGCTGCGGAAATATATAATGGGGAAGAGACACAATAGTTGAATAACTTCTAAAATGAAAACTTCTTTAGGAGCATTATGCGATTTTTAGTAAGGGATAAAGGTGTGGATTCCCGTTACCAGCCGGCAGTCATCAACAAACTGACCCTGCTCCAGCACCAGATTGCTGCGGAAATATAAAATGGGGAAGAGACACAATAGTTGAATACCTTCTAAAATGAAAACTCCTTTAGGAGCATTTTGCGATTTTTAGTAAGGGATAAAGGTGTGGATTCCCGTTACCAGCCGGCCGTCATCAAGAAACTGGCTCTGCTCCAGCACCAGATTGCTGCGGAAATATAAAATGGGGAAGATACACAATAGTTGAATACCTTCTAAAATGAAAACTTCTTTAGGAGCATTATGCGATTTTTAGTAAGGGTTAAAGGTGTGGATTCCCCTTACCAGCCGGCAGTCATCAACAAACTGACCCTGCTCCAGCACCAGATTGCTTCGGAAATAGATAATGGGAAAGAGACACAATAGTTGAATACCTTCTAAAATGAAATCTTCTTTAGGAGCGTTATGCGATTTTTAGTAAGGGATAAAAGTGTGGTTTCCCGTTACCAACCGACCGTCATCAACAAACTGGCTCTGCTCCAGCACCAGATTGCTGCGGAAATATAAAATGGGGAAGAGACACAATAGTTGATTACCTTCTAAAATGAAAACTTCTTTAGGAGCATTATGCGATAATTAGTAAGGGATAAAGGTGTGGATTCCCGTTACCAGCCGGCAGTCATCAACAAACTGGCTCTGCTCCAGCACCAGATTGCTGCGGAAATATAAAATGGGGAAGAGACACAATAGTTGAACACCTTCTAAAATGAAAACTTCTTTAGGAGCATTATGCGATTTTTAGTAAGGGATAAAGGTGTAGATTCCCGTTACCAGCCGGCAGTCATCAACAAACTGACCCTGCTCCAGCACCATATTGCTGCGGAAATATATAATGGGGAAGAGACACAATAGTTGAATAACTTCTAAAATGAAAACTCCTTTAGGAGCATTATGCGATTTTTAGTAAGGGATAAAGGTGTGGATTCCCGTTACCAGCCGGCCGTCATCAAGAACCCGACCCTGCTCCAGCACCAGATTGCTGCGGAAATAGATTATGGGGAAGAGACACAATAGTTGAATACCTTCTAAAATGAAAACTTCTTTAGGAGCATTATGCGATTTTTAGTAAGGGATAAAGGTGTGGATTCCCGTTACCAGCCGGCAGTCATCAACAAACTGACCCTGCTCCAGCACCAGATTGCTGCGGAAATATAAAATGGGGAAGAGACACAATAGTTGAATACCTTCTAAAATGAAAACTCCTTTAGGAGCATTTTGCGATTTTTAGTAAGGGATAAAGGTGTGGATTCCCGTTACCAGCCGGCCGTCATCAAGAAACTGGCTCTGCTCCAGCACCAGATTGCTGCGGAAATATAAAATGGGGAAGAGACACAATAGTTGAATACCTTCTAAAATGAAAACTTCTTTAGGAGCATTATGCGATTTTTAGTAAGGGTTAAAGGTGTGGATTCCCCTTACCAGCCGGCAGTCATCAACAAACTGACCCTGCTCCAGCACCAGATTGCTGCGGAAATATAAAATGGGGAAGAGACACAATAGTTGAATACCTTCTAAAATGAAAACTCCTTTAGGAGCATTTTGCGATTTTTAGTAACGGATAAAGGTGTGGATTCCCGTTACCAACCGACCGTCATCAACAAACTGGCTCTGCTCCAGCACCAGATTGCAGCGGAAATATAAAATGGGGAAGAGACACAATAATTGAATTCCTTCTAAAATGAAATCTTCTTTAGGAGCGTTATGCGATTTTTAGTAAGGGATAAAGGTGTGGATTCCCGTTACCAGCCGGCAGTCATCAACAAACTGACCCTGCTCCAGCACCAGATTGCTTCGGAAATAGATAATGGGAAAGAGACACAATAGTTGAATACCTTCTAAAATGAAATCTTCTTTAGGAGCGTTATGCGATTTTTAGTAAGGGATAAAAGTGTGGTTTCCCGTTACCAACCGACCGTCATCAACAAACTGGCTCTGCTCCAGCACCAGATTGCTGCGGAAATATAAAATGGGGAAGAGACACAATAGTTGATTACCTTCTAAAATGAAAACTTCTTTAGGAGCATTATGCGATAATTAGTAAGGGATAAAGGTGTGGATTCCCGTTACCAGCCGGCAGTCATCAACAAACTGGCTCTGCTCCAGCACCAGATTGCTGCGGAAATATAAAATGGGGAAGAGACACAATAGTTGAATACCTTCTAAAATGAAAACTTCTTTAGGAGCCTTATGCGATTTTTAGTAAGGGATAAAGGTGTGGATTCCCGTTACCAGCCGGCAGTCATCAACAGACTGACCCTGCTCCAGCACCAGATTACTGCGGAAATAGATAATGGGGAAGAGACACAATAGTTGAATACCATCTAAAATGAAAACTTCTTTAGGAGCATTATGCGATTTTTAGTAAGGGATAAAGGTGTGGATTCCCGTTACCAGCCGGCCGTCATCAAGAAACTGGCTCTGCTCCAGCACCAGATTGCTGCGGAAATATAAAATGGGGAAGAGACACAATAGTTGAATACCTTCTAAAATGAAAACTTCTTTAGGAGCATTATGCGATTTTTAGTAAGGGTTAAAGGTGTGGATTCCCCTTACCAGCCGGCAGTCATCAACAAACTGACCCTGCTCCAGCACCAGATTGCTGCGGAAATATAAAATGGGGAAGAGACACAATAGTTGAATACCTTCTAAAATGAAAACTCCTTTAGGAGCATTTTGCGATTTTTAGTAACGGATAAAGGTGTGGATTCCCGTTACCAACCGACCGTCATCAACAAACTGGCTCTGCTCCAGCACCAGATTGCAGCGGAAATATAAAATGGGGAAGAGACACAATAATTGAATTCCTTCTAAAATGAAATCTTCTTTAGGAGCGTTATGCGATTTTTAGTAAGGGATAAAGGTGTGGATTCCCGTTACCAGCCGGCAGTCATCAACAAACTGACCCTGCTCCAGCACCAGATTGCTTCGGAAATAGATAATGGGAAAGAGACACAATAGTTGAATACCTTCTAAAATGAAATCTTCTTTAGGAGCGTTATGCGATTTTTAGTAAGGGATAAAAGTGTGGTTTCCCGTTACCAACCGACCGTCATCAACAAACTGGCTCTGCTCCAGCACCAGATTGCTGCGGAAATATAAAATGGGGAAGAGACACAATAGTTGATTACCTTCTAAAATGAAAACTTCTTTAGGAGCATTATGCGATAATTAGTAAGGGATAAAGGTGTGGATTCCCGTTACCAGCCGGCAGTCATCAACAAACTGGCTCTGCTCCAGCACCAGATTGCTGCGGAAATATAAAATGGGGAAGAGACACAATAGTTGAATACCTTCTAAAATGAAAACTTCTTTAGGAGCGTTATGCGATTTTTAGTAAGGGATAAAGGTGTGGATTCCCGTTACCAGCCGGCAGTCATCAACAGACTGACCCTGCTCCAGCACCAGATTACTGCGGAAATAGATAATGGGGAAGAGACACAATAGTTGAATACCATCTAAAATGAAAACTTCTTTAGGAGCATTATGCGATTTTTAGTAAGGGATAAAGGTGTGGATTCCCGTTACCAGCCGGCCGTCATAAAAAAACTGGCTCTGCTCCAGCACCAGATTGCTGCGGAAATAGATAATGGGGAAGAGACACAATAGTTGAATACCTTCTAAAATGAAAGCTTCTTTAGGAGCATTATGCGATTTTTAGTAAGGGATAAAGGTGTGGATTCCCGTTACCAGCCGGCAGTCATCACCAAACTGGCTCTGCTTCAGCACCAGATTGCTTCGGAAATAGATAATGGGGAAGAGACACAATAGTTGAATACCATCTAAAATGAAAACTTCTTTAGGAGCATTATGCGATTTTTAGTAAGGGATAAAGGTGTGGATTCCCCTTACCAACCGACCGTCATCAACAAACTGGCTCTGCTCCAGCACCAGATTGCTTCGGAAATAGATAATGGGGAAGAGACACAATAGTTGAATACCTTCCAAAATGAAAACTCCTTTAGGAGAATTATGCGATGTTTAGTAAGGGATAAAGGTGTGGATTCCCGTTACCAGCCGGCCGTCATCAAGAAACTGGCTCTGCTCCAGCACCAGATTGCTGCGGAAATATAAAATGGGGAAGAGACACAATAGTTGAATACCTTCTAAAATGAAAACTTCTTTAGGAGCATTATGCGATTTTTAGTAAGGGTTAAAGGTGTGGATTCCCCTTACCAGCCGGCCGTCATCAACAAACTGACCCTGCTCCAGCACCAGATTGCTGCGGAAATATAAAATGGGGAAGAGACACAATAGTTGAATACCTTCTAAAATGAAAACTCCTTTAGGAGCATTTTGCGATTTTTAGTAAGGGATAAAGGTGTGGATTCCCGTTACCAACCGACCGTCATCAACAAACTGGCTCTGCTCCAGCACCAGATTGCAGCGGAAATATAAAATGGGGAAGAGACACAATAATTGAATTCCTTCTAAAATGAAATCTTCTTTAGGAGCGTTATGCGATTTTTAGTAAGGGATAAAGGTGTGGATTCCCGTTACCAGCCGGCAGTCATCAACAAACTGACCCTGCTCCAGCACCAGATTGCTTCGGAAATAGATAATGGGAAAGAGACACAATAGTTGAATACCTTCTAAAATGAAATCTTCTTTAGGAGCGTTATGCGATTTTTAGTAAGGGATAAAAGTGTGGTTTCCCGTTACCAACCGACCGTCATCAACAAACTGGCTCTGCTCCAGCACCAGATTGCTGCGGAAATATAAAATGGGGAAGAGACACAATAGTTGAATACCTTCTAAAATGAAAACTTCTTTAGGAGCCTTATGCGATTTTTAGTAAGGGATAAAGGTGTGGATTCCCCTTACCAGCCGACCGTCATCAAGAACCCGACCCTGCTCCAGCACCAGATTGCTGCGGAAATAGATAATGGGGAAGAGACACAATAGTTGAATACCATCTAAAATGAAAACTTCTTTAGGAGCATTATGCGATTTTTAGTAAGGGATAAAGGTGTGGATTCCCGTTACCAGCCGGCCGTCATCAAGAAACTGGCTCTGCTCCAGCACCAGATTGCTGCGGAAAAATAAAATGGGGAAGAGACACAATAGTTGAATACCTTCTAAAATGAAAACTTCTTTAGGAGCATTATGCGATTTTTAGTAAGGGTTAAAGGTGTGGATTCCCCTTACCAGCCGGCAGTCATCAACAAACTGACCCTGCTCCAGCACCAGATTGCTGCGGAAATATAAAATGGGGAAGAGACACAATAGTTGAATACCTTCTAAAATGAAAACTCCTTTAGGAGCATTTTGCGATTTTTAGTAACGGATAAAGGTGTGGATTCCCGTTACCAACCGACCGTCATCAACAAACTGGCTCTGCTCCAGCACCAGATTGCAGCGGAAATATAAAATGGGGAAGAGACACAATAATTGAATTCCTTCTAAAATGAAATCTTCTTTAGGAGCGTTATGCGATTTTTAGTAAGGGATAAAGGTGTGGATTCCCGTTACCAGCCGGCAGTCATCAACAAACTGACCCTGCTCCAGCACCAGATTGCTTCGGAAATAGATAATGGGAAAGAGACACAATAGTTGAATACCTTCTAAAATGAAATCTTCTTTAGGAGCGTTATGCGATTTTTAGTAAGGGATAAAAGTGTGGTTTCCCGTTACCAACCGACCGTCATCAACAAACTGGCTCTGCTCCAGCACCAGATTGCTGCGGAAATATAAAATGGGGAAGAGACACAATAGTTGATTACCTTCTAAAATGAAAACTTCTTTAGGAGCATTATGCGATAATTAGTAAGGGATAAAGGTGTGGATTCCCGTTACCAGCCGGCAGTCATCAACAAACTGGCTCTGCTCCAGCACCAGATTGCTGCGGAAATATAAAATGGGGAAGAGACACAATAGTTGAATACCTTCTAAAATGAAAACTTCTTTAGGAGCCTTATGCGATTTTTAGTAAGGGATAAAGGTGTGGATTCCCGTTACCAGCCGGCAGTCATCAACAGACTGACCCTGCTCCAGCACCAGATTACTGCGGAAATAGATAATGGGGAAGAGACACAATAGTTGAATACCATCTAAAATGAAAACTTCTTTAGGAGCATTATGCGATTTTTAGTAAGGGATAAAGGTGTGGATTCCCGTTACCAGCCGGCCGTCATAAAAAAACTGGCTCTGCTCCAGCACCAGATTGCTGCGGAAATAGATAATGGGGAAGAGACACAATAGTTGAATACCTTCTAAAATGAAAGCTTCTTTAGGAGCATTATGCGATTTTTAGTAAGGGATAAAGGTGTGGATTCCCGTTACCAGCCGGCAGTCATCACCAAACTGGCTCTGCTTCAGCACCAGATTGCTTCGGAAATAGATAATGGGGAAGAGACACAATAGTTGAATACCATCTAAAATGAAAACTCCTTTAGGAGCATTATGCGATTTTTAGTAAGGGATAAAGGTGTGGATTCCCCTTACCAACCGACCGTCATCAACAAACTGGCTCTGCTCCAGCACCAGATTGCTTCGGAAATAGATAATGGGGAAGAGACACAATAGTTGAATACCTTCCAAAATGAAAACTCCTTTAGGAGAATTATGCGATGTTTAGTAAGGGATAAAGGTGTGGATTCCCGTTACCAGCCGGCCGTCATCAAGAAACTGGCTCTGCTCCAGCACCAGATTGCTGCGGAAATATAAAATGGGGAAGAGACACAATAGTTGAATACCTTCTAAAATGAAAACTCCTTTAGGAGCATTTTGCGATTTTTAGTAAGGGATAAAGGTGTGGATTCCCGTTACCAACCGACCGTCATTAACAAACTGGCTCTGCTCCAGCACCAGATTGTAGCGGAAATATAAAATGGGGAAGAGACACAATAATTGAATTCCTTCTAAAATGAAATCTTCTTTAGGAGCGTTATGCGATTTTTAGTAAGGGATAAAGGTGTGGATTCCCGTTACCAGCCGGCAGTCATCAACAAACTGACCCTGCTCCAGCACCAGATTGCTTCGGAAATAGATAATGGGAAAGAGACACAATAGTTGAATACCTTCTAAAATGAAATCTTCTTTAGGAGCGTTATGCGATTTTTAGTAAGGGAAAAAAGTGTGGTTTCCCGTTACCAACCGACCGTCATCAACAAACTGGCTCTGCTCCAGCACCAGATTGCTGCGGAAATATAAAATGGGGAAGAGACACAATAGTTGAATACCTTCTAAAATGAAAACTTCTTTAGGAGCCTTATGCGATTTTTAGTAAGGGATAAAGGTGTGGATTCCCCTTACCAGCCGACCGTCATCAAGAACCCGACCCTGCTCCAGCACCAGATTGCTGCGGAAATAGATAATGGGGAAGAGACACAATAGTTGAATACCATCTAAAATGAAAACTTCTTTAGGAGCATTATGCGATTTTTAGTAAGGGATAAAGGTGTGGATTCCCGTTACCAGCCGGCAGTCATCAACAAACTGACCCTGCTCCAGCACCAGATTGCTTCGGAAATAGATAATGGGGAAGAGACACAATAGCTGAATACCTTCTAAAATGAAATCTTCTTTAGGAGCGTTATGCGATTTTTAGTAAGGGATAAAGGTGTGGATTCCCTTTACCAACCGACCGTCATCAACAAACTGGCTCTGCTCCAGCACCAGATTGCTGCGGAAATATAAAATGGGGAAGAGACACAATAGCTGAATACCTTCTAAAATGAAATCTTCTTTAGGAGCGTTATGCGATTTTTAGTAAGGGATAAAGGTGTGGATTCCCCTAACCAGCCGACCGTCATCAAGAACCCGACCCTGCTCCAGCACCAGATTGCTGCGGAAATAGATAATGGGGAAGAGACACAATAGTTGAATACCTTCTAAAATGAAAACTTCTTTAGGAGCATTATGCGATTTTTAGTAAGGGATAAAGGTGTGGATTCCCGTTACCAGCCGGCAGTCATCAACAAACTGACCCTGCTCCAGAACCAGATTGCTGCGGAAATATATAATGGGGAAGAGACACAATAGTTGAATACCTTCTAAAATGAAAACTCCTTTAGGAGCATTTTGCGATTTTTAGTAAGGGATAAAGGTGTGGATTCCCGTTACCAGCCGGCAGTCATCAACAAACCGGCTCTGCTCCAGCACCAGATTGCTGCGGAAATATAAAATGGGGAAGAGACACAATTGTTGAATACCTTCTAAAATGAAACCTTCTTTAGGAGCATTATGCGATTTTTAGTAAGGGATAAAGGTGTGGATTCCCGTTACCAGCCGGCAGTCATCACCAAACTGGCTCTGCTTCAGCACCAGATTGCTTCGGAAATAGATAATGGGGAAGAGACACAATAGTTGAATACCATCTAAAATGAAAACTCCTTTAGGAGCATTATGCGATTTTTAGTAAGGGATAAAGGTGTGGATTCCCCTTACCAACCGACCGTCATCAACAAACTGGCTCTGCTCCAGCACCAGATTGCTTCGGAAATAGATAATGGGGAAGAGACACAATAGTTGAATACCTTCTAAAATGAAAACTTCTTTAGGAGCATTATGCGATTTTTAGTAAGGGTTAAAGGTGTGGATTCCCCTTACCAGCCGGCCGTCATCAACAAACTGACCCTGCTCCAGCACCAGATTGCTGCGGAAATATAAAATGGGGAAGAGACACAATAGTTGAATACCTTCTAAAATGAAAACTCCTTTAGGAGCATTTTGCGATTTTTAGTAAGGGATAAAGGTGTGGATTCCCGTTACCAACCGACCGTCATCAACAAACTGGCTCTGCTCCAGCACCAGATTGTAGCGGAAATATAAAATGGGGAAGAGACACAATAATTGAATTCCTTCTAAAATGAAATCTTCTTTAGGAGCGTTATGCGATTTTTAGTAAGGGATAAAGGTGTGGATTCCCGTTACCAGCCGGCAGTCATCAACAAACTGACCCTGCTCCAGCACCAGATTGCTTCGGAAATAGATAATGGGAAAGAGACACAATAGTTGAATACCTTCTAAAATGAAATCTTCTTTAGGAGCGTTATGCGATTTTTAGTAAGGGAAAAAAGTGTGGTTTCCCGTTACCAACCGACCGTCATCAACAAACTGGCTCTGCTCCAGCACCAGATTGCTGCGGAAATATAAAATGGGGAAGAGACACAATAGTTGAATACCTTCTAAAATGAAAACTTCTTTAGGAGCCTTATGCGATTTTTAGTAAGGGATAAAGGTGTGGATTCCCCTTACCAGCCGACCGTCATCAAGAACCCGACCCTGCTCCAGCACCAGATTGCTGCGGAAATAGATAATGGGGAAGAGACACAATAGTTGAATACCATCTAAAATGAAAACTTCTTTAGGAGCATTATGCGATTTTTAGTAAGGGATAAAGGTGTGGATTCCCGTTACCAGCCGGCAGTCATCAACAAACTGACCCTGCTCCAGCACCAGATTGCTTCGGAAATAGATAATGGGGAAGAGACACAATAGCTGAATACCTTCTAAAATGAAATCTTCTTTAGGAGCGTTATGCGATTTTTAGTAAGGGATAAAGGTGTGGATTCCCTTTACCAACCGACCGTCATCAACAAACTGGCTCTGCTCCAGCACCAGATTGCTGCGGAAATATAAAATGGGGAAGAGACACAATAGCTGAATACCTTCTAAAATGAAATCTTCTTTAGGAGCGTTATGCGATTTTTAGTAAGGGATAAAGGTGTGGATTCCCCTAACCAGCCGACCGTCATCAAGAACCCGACCCTGCTCCAGCACCAGATTGCTGCGGAAATAGATAATGGGGAAGAGACACAATAGTTGAATACCTTCTAAAATGAAAACTTCTTTAGGAGCATTATGCGATTTTTAGTAAGGGATAAAGGTGTGGATTCCCGTTACCAGCCGGCAGTCATCAACAAACTGACCCTGCTCCAGAACCAGATTGCTGCGGAAATATATAATGGGGAAGAGACACAATAGTTGAATACCTTCTAAAATGAAAACTCCTTTAGGAGCATTTTGCGATTTTTAGTAAGGGATAAAGGTGTGGATTCCCGTTACCAGCCGGCAGTCATCAACAAACCGGCTCTGCTCCAGCACCAGATTGCTGCGGAAATATAAAATGGGGAAGAGACACAATTGTTGAATACCTTCTAAAATGAAACCTTCTTTAGGAGCATTATGCGATTTTTAGTAAGGGATAAATGTGTGGATTCCCGTTACCAGCCGGCAGTCATCACCAAACTGGCTCTGCTTCAGCACCAGATTGCTTCGGAAATAGATAATGGGGAAGAGACACAATAGTTGAATACCATCTAAAATGAAAACTCCTTTAGGAGCTTTATGCGATTTTTAGTAAGGGATAAAGGTGTGGATTCCCCTTACCAACCGACCGTCATCAACAAACTGGCTCTGCTCCAGCACCAGATTGCTTCGGAAATAGATAATGGGGAAGAGACACAATAGTTGAATACCTTCTAAAATGAAAACTCCTTTAGAAGCATTATGCGATTTTTAGTAAGGGATAAAGGTGTGGATTCCCGTTACCAGCCGGCCGTCATCAAAAGACTGGCTCTGCTCCAGCACCAGATTGCTGCGGAAATATAAAATGGGGAAGAGACACAGTAGTTGAATACCTTCTAAAATGAAATCTTCTTTAGGAGCGTTATGCGATTTTTAGTAAGGGATAAAGGTGTGGATTCCCTTTACCAACCGACCGTCATCAACAAACTGGCTCTGCTCCAGCACCAGATTGCTGCGGAAATATAAAATGGGGAAGAGACACAATAGCTGAATACCTTCTAAAATGAAATCTTCTTTAGGAGCGTTATGCGATTTTTAGTAAGGGATAAAGGTGTGGATTCCCCTAACCAGCCGACCGTCATCAAGAACCCGACCCTGCTCCAGCACCAGATTGCTGCGGAAATATAAAATGGGGAAGAGACACAATAGTTGATTACCTTCTAAAATGAAAACTTCTTTAGGAGCATTATGCGATAATTAGTAAGGGATAAAGGTGTGGATTCCCGTTACCAGCCGGCAGTCATCAACAAACTGGCTCTGCTCCAGCACCAGATTGCTGCGGAAATATAAAATGGGGAAGAGACACAATAGTTGAATACCTTCTAAAATGAAAACTTCTTTAGGAGCCTTATGCGATTTTTAGTAAGGGATAAAGGTGTGGATTCCCGTTACCAGCCGGCAGTCATCAACAGACTGACCCTGCTCCAGCACCAGATTACTGCGGAAATAGATAATGGGGAAGAGACACAATAGTTGAATACCATCTAAAATGAAAACTTCTTTAGGAGCATTATGCGATTTTTAGTAAGGGATAAAGGTGTGGATTCCCCTAACCAGCCGACCGTCATCAAGAACCCGACCCTGCTCCAGCACCAGATTGCTGCGGAAATAGATAATGGGGAAGAGACACAATAGTTGAATACCTTCTAAAATGAAAACTTCTTTAGGAGCATTATGCGATTTTTAGTAAGGGATAAAGGTGTGGATTCCCGTTACCAGCCGGCAGTCATCAACAAACTGACCCTGCTCCAGAACCAGATTGCTGCGGAAATATATAATGGGGAAGAGACACAATAGTTGAATACCTTCTAAAATGAAAACTCCTTTAGGAGCATTTTGCGATTTTTAGTAAGGGATAAAGGTGTGGATTCCCGTTACCAGCCGGCAGTCATCAACAAACCGGCTCTGCTCCAGCACCAGATTGCTGCGGAAATATAAAATGGGGAAGAGACACAATTGTTGAATACCTTCTAAAATGAAACCTTCTTTAGGAGCATTATGCGATTTTTAGTAAGGGATAAATGTGTGGATTCCCGTTACCAGCCGGCAGTCATCACCAAACTGACCCTGCTCCAGCACCAGATTGCTGCGGAAATAGATAATGGGGAAGAGACACAATAGTTGAATACCATCTAAAATGAAAATTTCTTTAGGAGCGTTATGCGATTTTTAGTAAGGGATAAAGGTGTGGATTCCCGTTACCAGCCGGCAGTCATCAACAAACTGGCTCTGCTCCAGCACCAGATTGCAGCGGAAATATAAAATGGGGAAGAGACACAATAATTGAATTCCTTCTAAAATGAAATCTTCTTTAGGAGCGTTATGCGATTTTTAGTAAGGGATAAAGGTGTGGATTCCCGTTACCAGCCGGCAGTCATCAACAAACTGACCCTGCTCCAGCACCAGATTGCTTCGGAAATAGATAATGGGAAAGAGACACAATAGTTGAATACCTTCTAAAATGAAATCTTCTTTAGGAGCGTTATGCGATTTTTAGTAAGGGATAAAAGTGTGGTTTCCCGTTACCAACCGACCGTCATCAACAAACTGGCTCTGCTCCAGCACCAGATTGCTGCGGAAATATAAAATGGGGAAGAGACACAATAGTTGATTACCTTCTAAAATGAAAACTTCTTTAGGAGCATTATGCGATAATTAGTAAGGGATAAAGGTGTGGATTCCCGTTACCAGCCGGCAGTCATCAACAAACTGGCTCTGCTCCAGCACCAGATTGCTGCGGAAATATAAAATGGGGAAGAGACACAATAGTTGAATACCATCTAAAATGAAAACTTCTTTAGGAGCGTTATGCGATTTTTAGTAAGGGATAAAGGTGTGGATTCCCCTTACCAGCCGGCAGTCATCAACAAACTGACCCTGCTCCAGCACCAGATTGCTTCGGAAATAGATAATGAGGAAGAGACACAATAGCTGAATACCTTCTAAAATGAAATCTTCTTTAGGAGCGTTATGCGATTTTTAGTAAGGGATAAAGGTGTGGATTCCCGTTACCAGCCGACCGTCATCAAGAACCCGACCCTGCTCCAGCACCAGATTGCTGCGGATATAGATTATGGGGAAGAGACACAATAGTTGAATACCTTCTAAAATGAAAACTTCTTTAGGAGCATTATGCGATTTTTAGTAAGGGATAAAGGTGTGGATTCCCGTTACCAGCCGGCAGTCATCAACAAACTGACCCTGCTCCAGCACCAGATTGCTGCGGAAATATAAAATGGGGAAGAGACACAATAGTTGAACACCTTCTAAAATGAAAACTTCTTTAGGAGCATTATGCGATTTTTAGTAAGGGATAAAGGTGTAGATTCCCGTTACCAGCCGGCAGTCATCAACAAACTGACCCTGCTCCAGCACCATATTGCTGCGGAAATATATAATGGGGAAGAGACACAATAGTTGAATAACTTCTAAAATGAAAACTTCTTTAGGAGCATTATGCGATTTTTAGTAAGGGATAAAGGTGTGGATTCCCGTTACCAGCCGGCAGTCATCAACAAACTGACCCTGCTCCAGCACCAGATTGCTGCGGAAATATAAAATGGGGAAGAGACACAATAGTTGAATACCTTCTAAAATGAAAACTCCTTTAGGAGCATTTTGCGATTTTTAGTAAGGGATAAAGGTGTGGATTCCCGTTACCAGCCGGCCGTCATCAAGAAACTGGCTCTGCTCCAGCACCAGATTGCTGCGGAAATATAAAATGGGGAAGATACACAATAGTTGAATACCTTCTAAAATGAAAACTTCTTTAGGAGCATTATGCGATTTTTAGTAAGGGTTAAAGGTGTGGATTCCCCTTACCAGCCGGCAGTCATCAACAAACTGACCCTGCTCCAGCACCAGATTGCTTCGGAAATAGATAATGGGAAAGAGACACAATAGTTGAATACCTTCTAAAATGAAATCTTCTTTAGGAGCGTTATGCGATTTTTAGTAAGGGATAAAAGTGTGGTTTCCCGTTACCAACCGACCGTCATCAACAAACTGGCTCTGCTCCAGCACCAGATTGCTGCGGAAATATAAAATGGGGAAGAGACACAATAGTTGATTACCTTCTAAAATGAAAACTTCTTTAGGAGCATTATGCGATAATTAGTAAGGGATAAAGGTGTGGATTCCCGTTACCAGCCGGCAGTCATCAACAAACTGGCTCTGCTCCAGCACCAGATTGCTGCGGAAATATAAAATGGGGAAGAGACACAATAGTTGAACACCTTCTAAAATGAAAACTTCTTTAGGAGCATTATGCGATTTTTAGTAAGGGATAAAGGTGTAGATTCCCGTTACCAGCCGGCAGTCATCAACAAACTGACCCTGCTCCAGCACCATATTGCTGCGGAAATATATAATGGGGAAGAGACACAATAGTTGAATAACTTCTAAAATGAAAACTCCTTTAGGAGCATTATGCGATTTTTAGTAAGGGATAAAGGTGTGGATTCCCGTTACCAGCCGGCCGTCATCAAGAACCCGACCCTGCTCCAGCACCAGATTGCTGCGGAAATAGATTATGGGGAAGAGACACAATAGTTGAATACCTTCTAAAATGAAAACTTCTTTAGGAGCATTATGCGATTTTTAGTAAGGGATAAAGGTGTGGATTCCCGTTACCAGCCGGCAGTCATCAACAAACTGACCCTGCTCCAGCACCAGATTGCTGCGGAAATATAAAATGGGGAAGAGACACAATAGTTGAATACCTTCTAAAATGAAAACTCCTTTAGGAGCATTTTGCGATTTTTAGTAAGGGATAAAGGTGTGGATTCCCGTTACCAGCCGGCCGTCATCAAGAAACTGGCTCTGCTCCAGCACCAGATTGCTGCGGAAATATAAAATGGGGAAGAGACACAATAGTTGAATACCTTCTAAAATGAAAACTTCTTTAGGAGCATTATGCGATTTTTAGTAAGGGTTAAAGGTGTGGATTCCCCTTACCAGCCGGCAGTCATCAACAAACTGACCCTGCTCCAGCACCAGATTGCTGCGGAAATATAAAATGGGGAAGAGACACAATAGTTGAATACCTTCTAAAATGAAAACTCCTTTAGGAGCATTTTGCGATTTTTAGTAACGGATAAAGGTGTGGATTCCCGTTACCAACCGACCGTCATCAACAAACTGGCTCTGCTCCAGCACCAGATTGCAGCGGAAATATAAAATGGGGAAGAGACACAATAATTGAATTCCTTCTAAAATGAAATCTTCTTTAGGAGCGTTATGCGATTTTTAGTAAGGGATAAAGGTGTGGATTCCCGTTACCAGCCGGCAGTCATCAACAAACTGACCCTGCTCCAGCACCAGATTGCTTCGGAAATAGATAATGGGAAAGAGACACAATAGTTGAATACCTTCTAAAATGAAATCTTCTTTAGGAGCGTTATGCGATTTTTAGTAAGGGATAAAAGTGTGGTTTCCCGTTACCAACCGACCGTCATCAACAAACTGGCTCTGCTCCAGCACCAGATTGCTGCGGAAATATAAAATGGGGAAGAGACACAATAGTTGATTACCTTCTAAAATGAAAACTTCTTTAGGAGCATTATGCGATAATTAGTAAGGGATAAAGGTGTGGATTCCCGTTACCAGCCGGCAGTCATCAACAAACTGGCTCTGCTCCAGCACCAGATTGCTGCGGAAATATAAAATGGGGAAGAGACACAATAGTTGAATACCTTCTAAAATGAAAACTTCTTTAGGAGCCTTATGCGATTTTTAGTAAGGGATAAAGGTGTGGATTCCCGTTACCAGCCGGCAGTCATCAACAGACTGACCCTGCTCCAGCACCAGATTACTGCGGAAATAGATAATGGGGAAGAGACACAATAGTTGAATACCATCTAAAATGAAAACTTCTTTAGGAGCATTATGCGATTTTTAGTAAGGGATAAAGGTGTGGATTCCCGTTACCAGCCGGCCGTCATCAAGAAACTGGCTCTGCTCCAGCACCAGATTGCTGCGGAAATATAAAATGGGGAAGAGACACAATAGTTGAATACCTTCTAAAATGAAAACTTCTTTAGGAGCATTATGCGATTTTTAGTAAGGGTTAAAGGTGTGGATTCCCCTTACCAGCCGGCAGTCATCAACAAACTGACCCTGCTCCAGCACCAGATTGCTGCGGAAATATAAAATGGGGAAGAGACACAATAGTTGAATACCTCCTAAAATGAAAACTCCTTTAGGAGCATTTTGCGATTTTTAGTAACGGATAAAGGTGTGGATTCCCGTTACCAACCGACCGTCATCAACAAACTGGCTCTGCTCCAGCACCAGATTGCAGCGGAAATATAAAATGGGGAAGAGACACAATAATTGAATTCCTTCTAAAATGAAATCTTCTTTAGGAGCGTTATGCGATTTTTAGTAAGGGATAAAGGTGTGGATTCCCGTTACCAGCCGGCAGTCATCAACAAACTGACCCTGCTCCAGCACCAGATTGCTTCGGAAATAGATAATGGGAAAGAGACACAATAGTTGAATACCTTCTAAAATGAAATCTTCTTTAGGAGCGTTATGCGATTTTTAGTAAGGGATAAAAGTGTGGTTTCCCGTTACCAACCGACCGTCATCAACAAACTGGCTCTGCTCCAGCACCAGATTGCTGCGGAAATATAAAATGGGGAAGAGACACAATAGTTGATTACCTTCTAAAATGAAAACTTCTTTAGGAGCATTATGCGATAATTAGTAAGGGATAAAGGTGTGGATTCCCGTTACCAGCCGGCAGTCATCAACAAACTGGCTCTGCTCCAGCACCAGATTGCTGCGGAAATATAAAATGGGGAAGAGACACAATAGTTGAATACCTTCTAAAATGAAAACTTCTTTAGGAGCGTTATGCGATTTTTAGTAAGGGATAAAGGTGTGGATTCCCGTTACCAGCCGGCAGTCATCAACAGACTGACCCTGCTCCAGCACCAGATTACTGCGGAAATAGATAATGGGGAAGAGACACAATAGTTGAATACCATCTAAAATGAAAACTTCTTTAGGAGCATTATGCGATTTTTAGTAAGGGATAAAGGTGTGGATTCCCGTTACCAGCCGGCCGTCATAAAAAAACTGGCTCTGCTCCAGCACCAGATTGCTGCGGAAATAGATAATGGGGAAGAGACACAATAGTTGAATACCTTCTAAAATGAAAGCTTCTTTAGGAGCATTATGCGATTTTTAGTAAGGGATAAAGGTGTGGATTCCCGTTACCAGCCGGCAGTCATCACCAAACTGGCTCTGCTTCAGCACCAGATTGCTTCGGAAATAGATAATGGGGAAGAGACACAATAGTTGAATACCATCTAAAATGAAAACTTCTTTAGGAGCATTATGCGATTTTTAGTAAGGGATAAAGGTGTGGATTCCCCTTACCAACCGACCGTCATCAACAAACTGGCTCTGCTCCAGCACCAGATTGCTTCGGAAATAGATAATGGGGAAGAGACACAATAGTTGAATACCTTCCAAAATGAAAACTCCTTTAGGAGAATTATGCGATGTTTAGTAAGGGATAAAGGTGTGGATTCCCGTTACCAGCCGGCCGTCATCAAGAAACTGGCTCTGCTCCAGCACCAGATTGCTGCGGAAATATAAAATGGGGAAGAGACACAATAGTTGAATACCTTCTAAAATGAAAACTTCTTTAGGAGCATTATGCGATTTTTAGTAAGGGTTAAAGGTGTGGATTCCCCTTACCAGCCGGCCGTCATCAACAAACTGACCCTGCTCCAGCACCAGATTGCTGCGGAAATATAAAATGGGGAAGAGACACAATAGTTGAATACCTTCTAAAATGAAAACTCCTTTAGGAGCATTTTGCGATTTTTAGTAAGGGATAAAGGTGTGGATTCCCGTTACCAACCGACCGTCATCAACAAACTGGCTCTGCTCCAGCACCAGATTGCAGCGGAAATATAAAATGGGGAAGAGACACAATAATTGAATTCCTTCTAAAATGAAATCTTCTTTAGGAGCGTTATGCGATTTTTAGTAAGGGATAAAGGTGTGGATTCCCGTTACCAGCCGGCAGTCATCAACAAACTGACCCTGCTCCAGCACCAGATTGCTTCGGAAATAGATAATGGGAAAGAGACACAATAGTTGAATACCTTCTAAAATGAAATCTTCTTTAGGAGCGTTATGCCATTTTTAGTAAGGGATAAAAGTGTGGTTTCCCGTTACCAACCGACCGTCATCAACAAACTGGCTCTGCTCCAGCACCAGATTGCTGCGGAAATATAAAATGGGGAAGAGACACAATAGTTGAATACCTTCTAAAATGAAAACTTCTTTAGGAGCCTTATGCGATTTTTAGTAAGGGATAAAGGTGTGGATTCCCCTTACCAGCCGACCGTCATCAAGAACCCGACCCTGCTCCAGCACCAGATTGCTGCGGAAATAGATAATGGGGAAGAGACACAATAGTTGAATACCATCTAAAATGAAAACTTCTTTAGGAGCATTATGCGATTTTTAGTAAGGGATAAAGGTGTGGATTCCCGTTACCAGCCGGCCGTCATCAAGAAACTGGCTCTGCTCCAGCACCAGATTGCTGCGGAAAAATAAAATGGGGAAGAGACACAATAGTTGAATACCTTCTAAAATGAAAACTTCTTTAGGAGCATTATGCGATTTTTAGTAAGGGTTAAAGGTGTGGATTCCCCTTACCAGCCGGCAGTCATCAACAAACTGACCCTGCTCCAGCACCAGATTGCTGCGGAAATATAAAATGGGGAAGAGACACAATAGTTGAATACCTTCTAAAATGAAAACTCCTTTAGGAGCATTTTGCGATTTTTAGTAACGGATAAAGGTGTGGATTCCCGTTACCAACCGACCGTCATCAACAAACTGGCTCTGCTCCAGCACCAGATTGCAGCGGAAATATAAAATGGGGAAGAGACACAATAATTGAATTCCTTCTAAAATGAAATCTTCTTTAGGAGCGTTATGCGATTTTTAGTAAGGGATAAAGGTGTGGATTCCCGTTACCAGCCGGCAGTCATCAACAAACTGACCCTGCTCCAGCACCAGATTGCTTCGGAAATAGATAATGGGAAAGAGACACAATAGTTGAATACCTTCTAAAATGAAATCTTCTTTAGGAGCGTTATGCGATTTTTAGTAAGGGATAAAAGTGTGGTTTCCCGTTACCAACCGACCGTCATCAACAAACTGGCTCTGCTCCAGCACCAGATTGCTGCGGAAATATAAAATGGGGAAGAGACACAATAGTTGATTACCTTCTAAAATGAAAACTTCTTTAGGAGCATTATGCGATAATTAGTAAGGGATAAAGGTGTGGATTCCCGTTACCAGCCGGCAGTCATCAACAAACTGGCTCTGCTCCAGCACCAGATTGCTGCGGAAATATAAAATGGGGAAGAGACACAATAGTTGAATACCTTCTAAAATGAAAACTTCTTTAGGAGCCTTATGCGATTTTTAGTAAGGGATAAAGGTGTGGATTCCCGTTACCAGCCGGCAGTCATCAACAGACTGACCCTGCTCCAGCACCAGATTACTGCGGAAATAGATAATGGGGAAGAGACACAATAGTTGAATACCATCTAAAATGAAAACTTCTTTAGGAGCATTATGCGATTTTTAGTAAGGGATAAAGGTGTGGATTCCCGTTACCAGCCGGCCGTCATAAAAAAACTGGCTCTGCTCCAGCACCAGATTGCTGCGGAAATAGATAATGGGGAAGAGACACAATAGTTGAATACCTTCTAAAATGAAAGCTTCTTTAGGAGCATTATGCGATTTTTAGTAAGGGATAAAGGTGTGGATTCCCGTTACCAGCCGGCAGTCATCACCAAACTGGCTCTGCTTCAGCACCAGATTGCTTCGGAAATAGATAATGGGGAAGAGACACAATAGTTGAATACCATCTAAAATGAAAACTTCTTTAGGAGCATTATGCGATTTTTAGTAAGGGATAAAGGTGTGGATTCCCCTTACCAACCGACCGTCATCAACAAACTGGCTCTGCTCCAGCACCAGATTGCTTCGGAAATAGATAATGGGGAAGAGACACAATAGTTGAATACCTTCCAAAATGAAAACTCCTTTAGGAGAATTATGCGATGTTTAGTAAGGGATAAAGGTGTGGATTCCCGTTACCAGCCGGCCGTCATCAAGAAACTGGCTCTGCTCCAGCACCAGATTGCTGCGGAAATATAAAATGGGGAAGAGACACAATAGTTGAATACCTTCTAAAATGAAAACTTCTTTAGGAGCATTATGCGATTTTTAGTAAGGGTTAAAGGTGTGGATTCCCCTTACCAGCCGGCCGTCATCAACAAACTGACCCTGCTCCAGCACCAGATTGCTGCGGAAATATAAAATGGGGAAGAGACACAATAGTTGAATACCTTCTAAAATGAAAACTCCTTTAGGAGCATTTTGCGATTTTTAGTAAGGGATAAAGGTGTGGATTCCCGTTACCAACCGACCGTCATCAACAAACTGGCTCTGCTCCAGCACCAGATTGTAGCGGAAATATAAAATGGGGAAGAGACACAATAATTGAATTCCTTCTAAAATGAAATCTTCTTTAGGAGCGTTATGCGATTTTTAGTAAGGGATAAAGGTGTGGATTCCCGTTACCAGCCGGCAGTCATCAACAAACTGACCCTGCTCCAGCACCAGATTGCTTCGGAAATAGATAATGGGAAAGAGACACAATAGTTGAATACCTTCTAAAATGAAATCTTCTTTAGGAGCGTTATGCGATTTTTAGTAAGGGAAAAAAGTGTGGTTTCCCGTTACCAACCGACCGTCATCAACAAACTGGCTCTGCTCCAGCACCAGATTGCTGCGGAAATATAAAATGGGGAAGAGACACAATAGTTGAATACCTTCTAAAATGAAAACTTCTTTAGGAGCCTTATGCGATTTTTAGTAAGGGATAAAGGTGTGGATTCCCCTTACCAGCCGACCGTCATCAAGAACCCGACCCTGCTCCAGCACCAGATTGCTGCGGAAATAGATAATGGGGAAGAGACACAATAGTTGAATACCATCTAAAATGAAAACTTCTTTAGGAGCATTATGCGATTTTTAGTAAGGGATAAAGGTGTGGATTCCCGTTACCAGCCGGCAGTCATCAACAAACTGACCCTGCTCCAGCACCAGATTGCTTCGGAAATAGATAATGGGGAAGAGACACAATAGCTGAATACCTTCTAAAATGAAATCTTCTTTAGGAGCGTTATGCGATTTTTAGTAAGGGATAAAGGTGTGGATTCCCTTTACCAACCGACCGTCATCAACAAACTGGCTCTGCTCCAGCACCAGATTGCTGCGGAAATATAAAATGGGGAAGAGACACAATAGCTGAATACCTTCTAAAATGAAATCTTCTTTAGGAGCGTTATGCGATTTTTAGTAAGGGATAAAGGTGTGGATTCCCCTAACCAGCCGACCGTCATCAAGAACCCGACCCTGCTCCAGCACCAGATTGCTGCGGAAATAGATAATGGGGAAGAGACACAATAGTTGAATACCTTCTAAAATGAAAACTTCTTTAGGAGCATTATGCGATTTTTAGTAAGGGATAAAGGTGTGGATTCCCGTTACCAGCCGGCAGTCATCAACAAACTGACCCTGCTCCAGAACCAGATTGCTGCGGAAATATATAATGGGGAAGAGACACAATAGTTGAATACCTTCTAAAATGAAAACTCCTTTAGGAGCATTTTGCGATTTTTAGTAAGGGATAAAGGTGTGGATTCCCGTTACCAGCCGGCAGTCATCAACAAACCGGCTCTGCTCCAGCACCAGATTGCTGCGGAAATATAAAATGGGGAAGAGACACAATTGTTGAATACCTTCTAAAATGAAACCTTCTTTAGGAGCATTATGCGATTTTTAGTAAGGGATAAATGTGTGGATTCCCGTTACCAGCCGGCAGTCATCACCAAACTGACCCTGCTCCAGCACCAGATTGCTGCGGAAATAGATAATGGGGAAGAGACACAATAGTTGAATACCATCTAAAATGAAAACTTCTTTAGGAGCGTTATGCGATTTTTAGTAAGGGATAAAGGTGTGGATTCCCCTTACCAGCCGACCGTCATCAAGAACCCGACCCTGCTCCCGCACCAGATTGCTGCGGAAATAGATAATGGGGAAGAGACACAATAGTTGAATACCTTCTAAAATGAAAACTCCTTTAGAAGCATTATGCGATTTTTAGTAAGGGATAAAGGTGTGGATTCCCGTTACCAGCCGGCCGTCATCAAAAGACTGGCTCTGCTCCAGCACCAGATTGCTGCGGAAATATAAAATGGGGAAGAGACACAGTAGTTGAATACCTTCTAAAATGAAATCTTCTTTAGGAGCGTTATGCGATTTTTAGTAAGGGATAAAGGTGTGGATTCCCTTTACCAACCGACCGTCATCAACAAACTGGCTCTGCTCCAGCACCAGATTGCTGCGGAAATATAAAATGGGGAAGAGACACAATAGCTGAATACCTTCTAAAATGAAATCTTCTTTAGGAGCGTTATGCGATTTTTAGTAAGGGATAAAGGTGTGGATTCCCCTAACCAGCCGACCGTCATCAAGAACCCGACCCTGCTCCAGCACCAGATTGCTGCGGAAATATAAAATGGGGAAGAGACACAATAGTTGATTACCTTCTAAAATGAAAACTTCTTTAGGAGCATTATGCGATAATTAGTAAGGGATAAAGGTGTGGATTCCCGTTACCAGCCGGCAGTCATCAACAAACTGGCTCTGCTCCAGCACCAGATTGCTGCGGAAATATAAAATGGGGAAGAGACACAATAGTTGAATACCTTCTAAAATGAAAACTTCTTTAGGAGCCTTATGCGATTTTTAGTAAGGGATAAAGGTGTGGATTCCCGTTACCAGCCGGCAGTCATCAACAGACTGACCCTGCTCCAGCACCAGATTACTGCGGAAATAGATAATGGGTAAGAGACACAATAGTTGAATACCATCTAAAATGAAAACTTCTTTAGGAGCATTATGCGATTTTTAGTAAGGGATAAAGGTGTGGATTCCCCTAACCAGCCGACCGTCATCAAGAACCCGACCCTGCTCCAGCACCAGATTGCTGCGGAAATAGATAATGGGGAAGAGACACAATAGTTGAATACCTTCTAAAATGAAAACTTCTTTAGGAGCATTATGCGATTTTTAGTAAGGGATAAAGGTGTGGATTCCCGTTACCAGCCGGCAGTCATCAACAAACTGACCCTGCTCCAGAACCAGATTGCTGCGGAAATATATAATGGGGAAGAGACACAATAGTTGAATACCTTCTAAAATGAAAACTCCTTTAGGAGCATTTTGCGATTTTTAGTAAGGGATAAAGGTGTGGATTCCCGTTACCAGCCGGCAGTCATCAACAAACCGGCTCTGCTCCAGCACCAGATTGCTGCGGAAATATAAAATGGGGAAGAGACACAATTGTTGAATACCTTCTAAAATGAAACCTTCTTTAGGAGCATTATGCGATTTTTAGTAAGGGATAAATGTGTGGATTCCCGTTACCAGCCGGCAGTCATCACCAAACTGACCCTGCTCCAGCACCAGATTGCTGCGGAAATAGATAATGGGGAAGAGACACAATAGTTGAATACCATCTAAAATGAAAATTTCTTTAGGAGCGTTATGCGATTTTTAGTAAGGGATAAAGGTGTGGATTCCCCTTACCAGCCGACCGTCATCAAGAACCCGACCCTGCTCCCGCACCAGATTGCTGCGGAAATAGATAATGGGGAAGAGACACAATAGTTGAATACCTTCTAAAATGAAAACTCCTTTAGAAGCATTATGCGATTTTTAGTAAGGGATAAAGGTGTGGATTCCCGTTACCAGCCGGCCGTCATCAAAAGACTGGCTCTGCTCCAGCACCAGATTGCTGCGGAAATATAAAATGGGGAAGAGACACAGTAGTTGAATACCTTCTAAAATGAAATCTTCTTTAGGAGCGTTATGCGATTTCTAGTAAGGGATAAAGGTGTGGATTCCCGTTACCAGCCGACCGTCATCAAGAACCCGACCCTGCTCCAGCACCAGATTGCTGCGGATATAGATTATGGGGAAGAGACACAATAGTTGAATACCTTCTAAAATGAAAACTTCTTTAGGAGCATTATGCGATTTTTAGTAAGGGATAAAGGTGTGGATTCCCCTAACCAGCCGACCGTCATCAAGAACCCGACCCTGCTCCAGCACCAGATTGCTGCGGAAATATAAAATGGGGAAGAGACACAATAGTTGATTACCTTCTAAAATGAAAACTTCTTTAGGAGCATTATGCGATAATTAGTAAGGGATAAAGGTGTAGATTCCCGTTACCAGCCGGCAGTCATCAACAAACTGACCCTGCTCCAGCACCATATTGCTGCGGAAATATATAATGGGGAAGAGACACAATTGTTGAATACCTTCTAAAATGAAACCTTCTTTAGGAGCATTATGCGATTTTTAGTAAGGGATAAATGTGTGGATTCCCGTTACCAGCCGGCAGTCATCACCAAACTGACCCTGCTCCAGCACCAGATTGCTGCGGAAATAGATAATGGGGAAGAGACACAATAGTTGAATACCATCTAAAATGAAAACTTCTTTAGGAGCGTTATGCGATTTTTAGTAAGGGATAAAGGTGTGGATTCCCCTTACCAGCCGACCGTCATCAAGAACCCGACCCTGCTCCCGCACCAGATTGCTGCGGAAATAGATAATGGGGAAGAGACACAATAGTTGAATACCTTCTAAAATGAAAACTCCTTTAGAAGCATTATGCGATTTTTAGTAAGGGATAAAGGTGTGGATTCCCGTTACCAGCCGGCCGTCATCAAAAGACTGGCTCTGCTCCAGCACCAGATTGCTGCGGAAATATAAAATGGGGAAGAGACACAATAGTTGAACACCTTCTAAAATGAAAACTTCTTTAGGAGCATTATGCGATTTTTAGTAAGGGATAAAGGTGTAGATTCCCGTTGCCAGCCGGCAGTCATCAACAAACTGACCCTGCTCCAGCACCATATTGCTGCGGAAATATATAATGGGGAAGAGACACAATAGTTGAATAACTTCTAAAATGAAAACTCCTTTAGGAGCATTATGCGATTTTTAGTAAGGGATAAAGGTGTGGATTCCCGTTACCAGCCGGCCGTCATCAAGAACCCGACCCTGCTCCAGCACCAGATTGCTGCGGAAATAGATTATGGGGAAGAGACACAATAGTTGAATACCTTCTAAAATGAAAACTTCTTTAGGAGCATTATGCGATTTTTAGTAAGGGATAAAGGTGTGGATTCCCGTTACCAGCCGGCAGTCATCAACAAACTGACCCTGCTCCAGCACCAGATTGCTGCGGAAATATAAAATGGGGAAGAGACACAATAGTTGAATACCTTCTAAAATGAAAACTCCTTTAGGAGCATTTTGCGATTTTTAGTAAGGGATAAAGGTGTGGATTCCCGTTACCAGCCGGCCGTCATCAAGAAACTGGCTCTGCTCCAGCACCAGATTGCTGCGGAAATATAAAATGGGGAAGAGACACAATAGTTGAATACCTTCTAAAATGAAAACTTCTTTAGGAGCATTATGCGATTTTTAGTAAGGGTTAAAGGTGTGGATTCCCCTTACCAGCCGGCAGTCATCAACAAACTGACCCTGCTCCAGCACCAGATTGCTGCGGAAATATAAAATGGGGAAGAGACACAATAGTTGAATACCTTCTAAAATGAAAACTCCTTTAGGAGCATTTTGCGATTTTTAGTAAGGGATAAAGGTGTGGATTCCCGTTACCAACCGACCGTCATCAACAAACTGGCTCTGCTCCAGCACCAGATTGCAGCGGAAATATAAAATGGGGAAGAGACACAATAATTGAATTCCTTCTAAAATGAAATCTTCTTTAGGAGCGTTATGCGATTTTTAGTAAGGGATAAAGGTGTGGATTCCCGTTACCAGCCGGCAGTCATCAACAAACTGACCCTGCTCCAGCACCAGATTGCTTCGGAAATAGATAATGGGAAAGAGACACAATAGTTGAATACCTTCTAAAATGAAATCTTCTTTAGGAGCGTTATGCGATTTTTAGTAAGGGATAAAAGTGTGGTTTCCCGTTACCAACCGACCGTCATCAACAAACTGGCTCTGCTCCAGCACCAGATTGCTGCGGAAATATAAAATGGGGAAGAGACACAATAGTTGATTACCTTCTAAAATGAAAACTTCTTTAGGAGCATTATGCGATAATTAGTAAGGGATAAAGGTGTAGATTCCCGTTACCAGCCGGCAGTCATCAACAAACTGGCTCTGCTCCAGCACCAGATTGCTGCGGAAATATAAAATGGGGAAGAGACACAATAGTTGAATACCTTCTAAAATGAAAACTTCTTTAGGAGCCTTATGCGATTTTTAGTAAGGGATAAAGGTGTGGATTCCCGTTACCAGCCGGCAGTCATCAACAGACTGACCCTGCTCCAGCACCAGATTACTGCGGAAATAGATAATGGGGAAGAGACACAATAGTTGAATACCATCTAAAATGAAAACTTCTTTAGGAGCATTATGCGATTTTTAGTAAGGGATAAAGGTGTGGATTCCCGTTACCAGCCGGCCGTCATAAAAAAACTGGCTCTGCTCCAGCACCAGATTGCTGCGGAAATAGATAATGGGGAAGAGACACAATAGTTGAATACCTTCTAAAATGAAAGCTTCTTTAGGAGCATTATGCGATTTTTAGTAAGGGATAAAGGTGTGGATTCCCGTTACCAGCCGGCAGTCATCACCAAACTGGCTCTGCTTCAGCACCAGATTGCTTCGGAAATAGATAATGGGGAAGAGACACAATAGTTGAATACCTTCTAAAATGAAAACTTCTTTAGGAGCATTATGCGATTTTTAGTAAGGGATAAAGGTGTGCATTCCCGTTACCAACCGACCGTCATCAACAAACTGGCTCTGCTCCAGCACCAGATTGCTTCGGAAATAGATAATGGGGAAGAGACACAATAGTTGAATACCTTCCAAAATGAATACTCCTTTAGGAGAATTATGCGATGTTTAGTAAGGGATAAAGGTGTGGATTCCCGTTACCAGCCGGCCGTCATCAAGAAACTGGCTCTGCTCCAGCACCAGATTGCTGCGGAAATATAAAATGGGGAAGAGACACAATAGTTGAATACCTTCTAAAATGAAAACTTCTTTAGGAGCATTATGCGATTTTTAGTAAGGGTTAAAGGTGTGGATTCCCCTTACCAGCCGGCAGTCATCAACAAACTGACCCTGCTCCAGCACCAGATTGCTGCGGAAATATAAAATGGGGAAGAGACACAATAGTTGAATACCTTCTAAAATGAAAACTCCTTTAGGAGCGTTATGCGATTTTTAGTAAGGGATAAAGGTGTGGATTCCCGTTACCAGCCGGCAGTCATCAACAAACTGACCCTGCTCCAGCACCAGATTGCTTCGGAAATAGATAATGGGAAAGAGACACAATAGTTGAATACCTTCTAAAATGAAATCTTCTTTAGGAGCGTTATGCGATTTTTAGTAAGGGATAAAAGTGTGGTTTCCCGTTACCAACCGACCGTCATCAACAAACTGGCTCTGCTCCAGCACCAGATTGCTGCGGAAATATAAAATGGGGAAGAGACACAATAGTTGAATACCTTCTAAAATGAAAACTCCTTTAGGAGCATTTTGCGATTTTTAGTAAGGGATAAAGGTGTGGATTCCCGTTACCAGCCGGCAGTCATCAACAAACCGGCTCTGCTCCAGCACCAGATTGCTGCGGAAATAGATAATGGGGAAGAGACACAATAGTTGAATACCATCTAAAATGAAAACTTCTTTAGGAGCATTATGCGATTTTTAGTAAGGGATAAAGGTGTGGATTCCCGTTACCAGCCGACCGTCATCAAGAAACCGACCCTGCTCCAGCACCAGATTGCTGCGGAAATAGATTATGGGGAAGAGACACAATAGTTGAATACCTTCTAAAATGAAACCTTCTTTAGGAGCAATATGCGATTTTTAGTAAGGGATAAAGGTGTGGATTCCCGTTACCAGCCGGCCGTCATAAAAAAACTGGCTCTGCTCCAGCACCAGATTGCTGCGGAAATAGATAATGGGGAAGAGACACAATAGTTGAATACCTTCTAAAATGAAAACTCCTTTAGGAGCATTTTGCGATTTTTAGTAAGGGATAAAGGTGTGGATTCCCGTTACCAGCCGGCCGTCATCAAGAAACTGGCTCTGCTCCAGCACCAGATTGCTGCGGAAATATAAAATGGGGAAGAGACACAATAGTTGAATACCTTCTAAAATGAAAACTTCTTTAGGAGCAATATGCGATTTTTAGTAAGGGATAAAGGTGTGGATTCCCGTTACCAGCCGGCAGTCATCAACAAACTGACCCTGCTCCAGCACCAGATTGCTTCGGAAACAGATAATGGGGAAGAGACACAATAGTTGAATACCTTCTAAAATGAAAACTCCTTTAGGAGAATTATGCGATGTTTAGTAAGGGATAAAGGTGTGGATTCCCGTTACCAGCCGGCCGTCATCAAGAAACTGGCTCTGCTCCAGCACCAGATTGCTGCGGAAATATAAAATAGGGAAGAGACACAATAGTTGAATACCTTCTAAAATGAAAACTTCTTTAGGAGCATTATGCGATTTTTAGTAAGGGTTAAAGGTGTGGATTCCCCTTACCAGCCGACCGTCAACAAGAACCCGACCCTGCTCCAGCACCAGATTGCTGCGGAAATAGATAATGGGGAAGAGACACAATAGTTGAATACCTTCTAAAATGAAAACTTCTTTAGGAGCATTATGCGATTTTTAGTAAGAGATAAAGGTGTGGATTCCCGTTACCAGCCGGCAGTCATCACCAAACTGACCCTGCTCCAGCAGCAGATTGCTGCGGAAATAGATAATGGGGAAGAGACACAATAGTTGAATACAATCTAAAATGAAAACTTCTTAAGGAGCATTATGCGATTTTTAGTAAGGGATAAAGGTGTGGATTCCCGTTACCAGCCGACCGTCATCAAGAAACTGGCTCTGCTCCAGCACCAGATTGCTGCGGAAATTTAAAATGGGGAAGAGACACAATAGTTGAATACCTTCTAAAATGAAAACTTCTTTAGGAGCATTATGCGATTTTTAGTAAGAGATAAAGGTGTGGATTCCCGTTACCAGCCGGCAGTCATCACCAAACTGACCCTGCTCCAGCAGCAGATTGCTGCGGAAATAGATAATGGGGAAGAGACACAATGGTTGAATACCATCTAAAATGAAAACTTCTTAAGGAGCATTATGCGATTTTTAGTAAGGGATAAAGGTGTGGATTCCCGTTACCAGCCGACCGTCATCAAAAAACTGACCCTGCTCCAGCACCAGATTGCTGCGGAAATATAAAATGGGGAAGAGACACAATAGTTGAATACCTTCTAAAATGAAAACTTCTTTAGGAGCATTATGCGATTTTTAGTAAGAGATAAAGGTGTGGATTCCCGTTACCAGCCGGCAGTCATCACCAAACTGACCCTGCTCCAGCAGCAGATTGCTGCGGAAATAGATAATGGGGAAGAGACACAATAGTTGAATACAATCTAAAATGAAAACTTCTTAAGGAGCATTATGCGATTTTTAGTAAGGGATAAAGGTGTGGATTCCCGTTACCAGCCGACCGTCATCAAGAAACTGGCTCTGCTCCAGCACCAGATTGCTGCGGAAATAGATAATGGGGAAGAGACACAATAGTTGAATACCTTCTAAAATGAAAACTCCTTTAGGAGAATTATGCGATGTTTAGTAAGGGATAAAGGTGTGGATTCCCGTTACCAGCCGGCCGTCATCAAGAAACTGGCTCTGCTCCAGCACCAGATTGCTGCGGAAATATAAAATGGGGAAGAGACACAATAGTTGAATACCTTCTAAAATGAAAACTTCTTTAGGAGCATTATGCGATTTTTAGTAAGGGTTAAAGGTGTGGATTCCCCTTACCAGCCGGCAGTCATCAACAAACTGACCCTGCTCCAGCACCAGATTGCTGCGGAAATATAAAATGGGGAAGAGACACAATAGTTGAATACCTTCTAAAATGAAAACTCCTTTAGGAGCATTTTGCGATTTTTAGTAAGGGATAAAGGTGTGGATTCCCGTTACCAACCGGCCGTCATCAACAAACTGGCTCTGCTCCAGCACCTGATTGCAGCGGAAATATAAAATGGGGAAGAGACACAATAATTGAATTCCTTCTAAAATGAAATCTTCTTTAGGAGCGTTATGCGATTTTTAGTAAGGGATAAAGGTGTGGATTCCCGTTACCAGCCGGCAGTCATCAACAAACTGACCCTGCTCCAGCACCAGATTGCTTCGGAAATAGATAATGGGAAAGAGACACAATAGTTGAATACCTTCTAAAATGAAATCTTCTTTAGGAGCGTTATGCGATTTTTAGTAAGGGATAAAAGTGTGGTTTCCCGTTACCAACCGACCGTCATCAACAAACTGGCTCTGCTCCAGCACCAGATTGCTGCGGAAATATAAAATGGGGAAGAGACACAATAGTTGAATACCTTCTAAAATGAAAACTTCTTTAGGAGCCTTATGCGATTTTTAGTAAGGGATAAAGGTGTGGATTCCCGTTACCAGCCGGCAGTCATCAACAGACTGACCCTGCTCCAGCACCAGATTACTGCGGAAATAGATAATGGGGAAGAGACACAATAGTTGAATACCATCTAAAATGAAAACTTCTTTAGGAGCATTATGCGATTTTTAGTAAGGGATAAAGGTGTGGATTCCCGTTACCAGCCGGCCGTCATAAAAAAACTGGCTCTGCTCCAGCACCAGATTGCTGCGGAAATAGATAATGGGGAAGAGACACAATAGTTGAATACCTTCTAAAATGAAAGCTTCTTTAGGAGCATTATGCGATTTTTAGTAAGGGATAAAGGTGTGGATTCCCGTTACCAGCCGACCGTCATCAAGAAACCGACCCTGCTCCAGCACCAGATTGCTGCGGAAATAGATTATGGGGAAGAGACACAATAGTTGAATACCTTCTAAAATGAAAACTTCTTTAGGAGCAATATGCGATTTTTAGTAAGGGATAAAGGTGTGGATTCCCGTTACCAGCCGGCAGTCATCAACAAACTGACCCTGCTCCAGCACCAGATTGCTTCGGAAACAGATAATGGGGAAGAGACACAATAGTTGAATACCTTCTAAAATGAAAACTCCTTTAGGAGAATTATGCGATGTTTAGTAAGGGATAAAGGTGTGGATTCCCGTTACCAGCCGGCCGTCATCAAGAAACTGGCTCTGCTCCAGCACCAGATTGCTGCGGAAATATAAAATAGGGAAGAGACACAATAGTTGAATACCTTCTAAAATGAAAACTTCTTTAGGAGCATTATGCGATTTTTAGTAAGGGTTAAAGGTGTGGATTCCCCTTACCAGCCGACCGTCAACAAGAACCCGACCCTGCTCCAGCACCAGATTGCTGCGGAAATAGATAATGGGGAAGAGACACAATAGTTGAATACCTTCTAAAATGAAAACTTCTTTAGGAGCATTATGCGATTTTTAGTAAGAGATAAAGGTGTGGATTCCCGTTACCAGCCGGCAGTCATCACCAAACTGACCCTGCTCCAGCAGCAGATTGCTGCGGAAATAGATAATGGGGAAGAGACACAATAGTTGAATACAATCTAAAATGAAAACTTCTTAAGGAGCATTATGCGATTTTTAGTAAGGGATAAAGGTGTGGATTCCCGTTACCAGCCGACCGTCATCAAGAAACTGGCTCTGCTCCAGCACCAGATTGCTGCGGAAATTTAAAATGGGGAAGAGACACAATAGTTGAATACCTTCTAAAATGAAAACTTCTTTAGGAGCATTATGCGATTTTTAGTAAGAGATAAAGGTGTGGATTCCCGTTACCAGCCGGCAGTCATCACCAAACTGACCCTGCTCCAGCAGCAGATTGCTGCGGAAATAGATAATGGGGAAGAGACACAATGGTTGAATACCATCTAAAATGAAAACTTCTTAAGGAGCATTATGCGATTTTTAGTAAGGGATAAAGGTGTGGATTCCCGTTACCAGCCGACCGTCATCAAAAAACTGACCCTGCTCCAGCACCAGATTGCTGCGGAAATATAAAATGGGGAAGAGACACAATAGTTGAATACCTTCTAAAATGAAAACTTCTTTAGGAGCATTATGCGATTTTTAGTAAGAGATAAAGGTGTGGATTCCCGTTACCAGCCGGCAGTCATCACCAAACTGACCCTGCTCCAGCAGCAGATTGCTGCGGAAATAAATAATGGGGAAGAGACACAATAGTTGAATACAATCTAAAATGAAAACTTCTTAAGGAGCATTATGCGATTTTTAGTAAGGGATAAAGGTGTGGATTCCCGTTACCAGCCGACCGTCATCAAGAAACTGGCTCTGCTCCAGCACCAGATTGCTGCGGAAATTTAAAATTTGGAAGAGACACAATAGTTGAATACCTTCTAAAATGAAAACTTCTTTAGGAGCATTATGCGATTTTTAGTAAGAGATAAAGGTGTGGATTCCCGTTACCAGCCGGCAGTCATCACCAAACTGACCCTGCTCCAGCAGCAGATTGCTGAGGAAATAGATAATGGGGAAGAGACACAATGGTTGAATACCATCTAAAATGAAAACTTCTTAAGGAGCATTATGCGATTTTTAGTAAGGGATAAAGGTGTGGATTCCCGTTACCAGCCGACCGTCATCAAGAAACTGGCTCTGCTCCAGCACCAGATTGCTGCGGAAATTTAAAATGGGGAAGAGACACAATAGTTGAATATCTTCTAAAATGAAAACTTCTTTAGGAGCATTATGCGATTTTTAGTAAGGGATAAAGGTGTGGATTCCCGTTACCAGCCGGCAGTCATAAAAAAACTGACCCTGCTCCAGCACCAGATTGCTGCGGAAATATAAAATGGGGAAGAGACACAATAGTTAAATACCTTCTAAAATGAAACCTTCTTTAGGAGCATTATGGGATTTTTAGTAAGGGATAAAGGTGTGGATTCCCGTTACCAGCCGGCAGTCATCAACAAACTGACCCTGCTCCAGCACCAGATTGCTTCGGAAACAGATAATGGGGAAGAGACACAATAGTTGAATACCTTCTAAAATGAAAACTCCTTTAGGAGAATTATGCGATGTTTAGTAAGGGATAAAGGTGTGGATTCCCGTTACCAGCCGGCCGTCATCAAGAAACTGGCTCTGCTCCAGCACCAGATTGCTGCGGAAATATAAAATAGGGAAGAGACACAATAGTTGAATACCTTCTAAAATGAAAACTTCTTTAGGAGCATTATGCGATTTTTAGTAAGGGTTAAAGGTGTGGATTCCCCTTACCAGCCGACCGTCAACAAGAACCCGACCCTGCTCCAGCACCAGATTGCTGCGGAAATAGATAATGGGGAAGAGACACAATAGTTGAATACCTTCTAAAATGAAAACTTCTTTAGGAGCATTATGCGATTTTTAGTAAGAGATAAAGGTGTGGATTCCCGTTACCAGCCGGCAGTCATCACCAAACTGACCCTGCTCCAGCAGCAGATTGCTGCGGAAATAGATAATGGGGAAGAGACACAATAGTTGAATACAATCTAAAATGAAAACTTCTTAAGGAGCATTATGCGATTTTTAGTAAGGGATAAAGGTGTGGATTCCCGTTACCAGCCGACCGTCATCAAGAAACTGGCTCTGCTCCAGCACCAGATTGCTGCGGAAATTTAAAATGGGGAAGAGACACAATAGTTGAATACCTTCTAAAATGAAAACTTCTTTAGGAGCATTATGCGATTTTTAGTAAGAGATAAAGGTGTGGATTCCCGTTACCAGCCGGCAGTCATCACCAAACTGACCCTGCTCCAGCAGCAGATTGCTGCGGAAATAGATAATGGGGAAGAGACACAATGGTTGAATACCATCTAAAATGAAAACTTCTTAAGGAGCATTATGCGATTTTTAGTAAGGGATAAAGGTGTGGATTCCCGTTACCAGCCGACCGTCATCAAAAAACTGACCCTGCTCCAGCACCAGATTGCTGCGGAAATATAAAATGGGGAAGAGACACAATAGTTGAATACCTTCTAAAATGAAAACTTCTTTAGGAGCATTATGCGATAATTAGTAAGAGATAAAGGTGTGGATTCCCGTTACCAGCCGGCAGTCATCAACAAACTGGCTCTGCTCCAGCACCAGATTGCTGCGGAAATATAAAATGGGGAAGAGACACAATAGTTGAATACCTTCTAAAATGAAAACTTCTTTAGGAGCATTATGCGATTTTTAGTAAGGGATAAAGGTGTGGATTCCCCTTACCAACCGACCGTCATCAACAAACTGGCTCTGCTCCAGCACCAGATTGCTTCGGAAATAGATAATGGGGAAGAGACACAATAGTTGAATACCTTCCAAAATGAAAACTCCTTTAGGAGCATTATGCGATTTTTAGTAAGGGATAAAGGTGTGGATTCCCGTTACCAGCCGGCAGTCATCACCAAACTGGCTCTGCTTCAGCACCAGATTGCTTCGGAAATAGATAATGGGGAAGAGACACAATAGTTGAATACCATCTAAAATGAAAACTTCTTTAGGAGCATTATGCGATTTTTAGTAAGGGATAAAGGTGTGGATTCCCCTTACCAACCGACCGTCATCAACAAACTGGCTCTGCTCCAGCACCAGATTGCTTCGGAAATAGATAATGGGGAAGAGACACAATAGTTGAATACCTTCCAAAATGAAAACTCCTTTAGGAGAATTATGCGATGTTTAGTAAGGGATAAAGGTGTGGATTCCCGTTACCAGCCGGCCGTCATCAAGAAACTGGCTCTGCTCCAGCACCAGATTGCTGCGGAAATATAAAATGGGGAAGAGACACAATAGTTGAATACCTTCTAAAATGAAAACTTCTTTAGGAGCATTATGCGATTTTTAGTAAGGGTTAAAGGTGTGGATTCCCCTTACCAGCCGGCCGTCATCAACAAACTGACCCTGCTCCAGCACCAGATTGCTGCGGAAATATAAAATGGGGAAGAGACACAATAGTTGAATACCTTCTAAAATGAAAACTCCTTTAGGAGCATTTTGCGATTTTTAGTAAGGGATAAAGGTGTGGATTCCCGTTACCAACCGACCGTCATCAACAAACTGGCTCTGCTCCAGCACCAGATTGTAGCGGAAATATAAAATGGGGAAGAGACACAATAATTGAATTCCTTCTAAAATGAAATCTTCTTTAGGAGCGTTATGCGATTTTTAGTAAGGGATAAAGGTGTGGATTCCCGTTACCAGCCGGCAGTCATCAACAAACTGACCCTGCTCCAGCACCAGATTGCTTCGGAAATAGATAATGGGAAAGAGACACAATAGTTGAATACCTTCTAAAATGAAATCTTCTTTAGGAGCGTTATGCGATTTTTAGTAAGGGAAAAAAGTGTGGTTTCCCGTTACCAACCGACCGTCATCAACAAACTGGCTCTGCTCCAGCACCAGATTGCTGCGGAAATATAAAATGGGGAAGAGACACAATAGTTATATACCTTCTAAAATGAAAACTTCTTTAGGAGCCTTATGCGATTTTTAGTAAGGGATAAAGGTGTGGATTCCCCTTACCAGCCGACCGTCATCAAGAACCCGACCCTGCTCCAGCACCAGATTGCTGCGGAAATAGATAATGGGGAAGAGACACAATAGTTGAATACCATCTAAAATGAAAACTTCTTTAGGAGCATTATGCGATTTTTAGTAAGGGATAAAGGTGTGGATTCCCGTTACCAGCCGGCAGTCATCAACAAACTGACCCTGCTCCAGCACCAGATTGCTTCGGAAATAGATAATGGGGAAGAGACACAATAGCTGAATACCTTCTAAAATGAAATCTTCTTTAGGAGCGTTATGCGATTTTTAGTAAGGGATAAAGGTGTGGATTCCCTTTACCAACCGACCGTCATCAACAAACTGGCTCTGCTCCAGCACCAGATTGCTGCGGAAATATAAAATGGGGAAGAGACACAATAGCTGAATACCTTCTAAAATGAAATCTTCTTTAGGAGCGTTATGCGATTTTTAGTAAGGGATAAAGGTGTGGATTCCCCTAACCAGCCGACCGTCATCAAGAACCCGACCCTGCTCCAGCACCAGATTGCTGCGGAAATAGATAATGGGGAAGAGACACAATAGTTGAATACCTTCTAAAATGAAAACTTCTTTAGGAGCATTATGCGATTTTTAGTAAGGGATAAAGGTGTGGATTCCCGTTACCAGCCGGCAGTCATCAACAAACTGACCCTGCTCCAGAACCAGATTGCTGCGGAAATATATAATGGGGAAGAGACACAATAGTTGAATACCTTCTAAAATGAAAACTCCTTTAGGAGCATTTTGCGATTTTTAGTAAGGGATAAAGGTGTGGATTCCCGTTACCAGCCGGCAGTCATCAACAAACCGGCTCTGCTCCAGCACCAGATTGCTGCGGAAATATAAAATGGGGAAGAGACACAATTGTTGAATACCTTCTAAAATGAAACCTTCTTTAGGAGCATTATGCGATTTTTAGTAAGGGATAAATGTGTGGATTCCCGTTACCAGCCGGCAGTCATCACCAAACTGACCCTGCTCCAGCACCAGATTGCTGCGGAAATAGATAATGGGGAAGAGACACAATAGTTGAATACCATCTAAAATGAAAACTTCTTTAGGAGCGTTATGCGATTTTTAGTAAGGGATAAAGGTGTGGATTCCCCTTACCAGCCGACCGTCATCAAGAACCCGACCCTGCTCCCGCACCAGATTGCTGCGGAAATAGATAATGGGGAAGAGACACAATAGTTGAATACCTTCTAAAATGAAAACTCCTTTAGAAGCATTATGCGATTTTTAGTAAGGGATAAAGGTGTGGATTCCCGTTACCAGCCGGCCGTCATCAAAAGACTGGCTCTGCTCCAGCACCAGATTGCTGCGGAAATATAAAATGGGGAAGAGACACAATAGTTGAATACCATCTAAAATGAAAACTTCTTTAGGAGCGTTATGCGATTTTTAGTAAGGGATAAAGGTGTGGATTCCCTTTACCAACCGACCGTCATCAACAAACTGGCTCTGCTCCAGCACCAGATTGCTGCGGAAATATAAAATGGGGAAGAGACACAATAGCTGAATACCTTCTAAAATGAAATCTTCTTTAGGAGCGTTATGCGATTTTTAGTAAGGGATAAAGGTGTGGATTCCCCTAACCAGCCGACCGTCATCAAGAACCCGACCCTGCTCCAGCACCAGATTGCTGCGGAAATATAAAATGGGGAAGAGACACAATAGTTGATTACCTTCTAAAATGAAAACTTCTTTAGGAGCATTATGCGATAATTAGTAAGGGATAAAGGTGTGGATTCCCGTTACCAGCCGGCAGTCATCAACAAACTGGCTCTGCTCCAGCACCAGATTGCTGCGGAAATATAAAATGGGGAAGAGACACAATAGTTGAATACCTTCTAAAATGAAAACTTCTTTAGGAGCCTTATGCGATTTTTAGTAAGGGATAAAGGTGTGGATTCCCGTTACCAGCCGGCAGTCATCAACAGACTGACCCTGCTCCAGCACCAGATTACTGCGGAAATAGATAATGGGGAAGAGACACAATAGTTGAATACCATCTAAAATGAAAACTTCTTTAGGAGCATTATGCGATTTTTAGTAAGGGATAAAGGTGTGGATTCCCCTAACCAGCCGACCGTCATCAAGAACCCGACCCTGCTCCAGCACCAGATTGCTGCGGAAATATAAAATGGGGAAGAGACACAATAGTTGAATACCTTCTAAAATGAAAACTTCTTTAGGAGCATTATGCGATTTTTAGTAAGGGATAAAGGTGTGGATTCCCGTTACCAGCCGGCAGTCATCAACAAACTGACCCTGCTCCAGAACCAGATTGCTGCGGAAATATATAATGGGGAAGAGACACAATAGTTGAATACCTTCTAAAATGAAAACTCCTTTAGGAGCATTTTGCGATTTTTAGTAAGGGATAAAGGTGTGGATTCCCGTTACCAGCCGGCAGTCATCAACAAACCGGCTCTGCTCCAGCACCAGATTGCTGCGGAAATATAAAATGGGGAAGAGACACAATTGTTGAATACCTTCTAAAATGAAACCTTCTTTAGGAGCATTATGCGATTTTTAGTAAGGGATAAATGTGTGGATTCCCGTTACCAGCCGGCAGTCATCACCAAACTGACCCTGCTCCAGCACCAGATTGCTGCGGAAATAGATAATGGGGAAGAGACACAATAGTTGAATACCATCTAAAATGAAAATTTCTTTAGGAGCGTTATGCGATTTTTAGTAAGGGATAAAGGTGTGGATTCCCCTTACCAGCCGACCGTCATCAAGAACCCGACCCTGCTCCCGCACCAGATTGCTGCGGAAATAGATAATGGGGAAGAGACACAATAGTTGAATACCTTCTAAAATGAAAACTCCTTTAGAAGCATTATGCGATTTTTAGTAAGGGATAAAGGTGTGGATTCCCGTTACCAGCCGGCCGTCATCAAAAGACTGGCTCTGCTCCAGCACCAGATTGCTGCGGAAATATAAAATGGGGAAGAGACACAGTAGTTGAATACCTTCTAAAATGAAATCTTCTTTAGGAGCGTTATGCGATTTCTAGTAAGGGATAAAGGTGTGGATTCCCGTTACCAGCCGACCGTCATCAAGAACCCGACCCTGCTCCAGCACCAGATTGCTGCGGATATAGATTATGGGGAAGAGACACAATAGTTGAATACCTTCTAAAATGAAAACTTCTTTAGGAGCATTATGCGATTTTTAGTAAGGGATAAAGGTGTGGATTCCCGTTACCAGCCGGCAGTCATCAACAAACTGACCCTGCTCCAGCACCAGATTGCTGCGGAAAAATAAAATGGGGAAGAGACACAATAGTTGAACACCTTCTAAAATGAAAACTTCTTTAGGAGCATTATGCGATTTTTAGTAAGGGATAAAGGTGTAGATTCCCGTTACCAGCCGGCAGTCATCAACAAACTGACCCTGCTCCAGCACCATATTGCTGCGGAAATATATAATGGGGAAGAGACACAATTGTTGAATACCTTCTAAAATGAAACCTTCTTTAGGAGCATTATGCGATTTTTAGTAAGGGATAAATGTGTGGATTCCCGTTACCAGCCGGCAGTCATCACCAAACTGACCCTGCTCCAGCACCAGATTGCTGCGGAAATAGATAATGGGGAAGAGACACAATAGTTGAATACCATCTAAAATGAAAACTTCTTTAGGAGCGTTATGCGATTTTTAGTAAGGGATAAAGGTGTGGATTCCCCTTACCAGCCGACCGTCATCAAGAACCCGACCCTGCTCCCGCACCAGATTGCTGCGGAAATAGATAATGGGGAAGAGACACAATAGTTGAATACCTTCTAAAATGAAAACTCCTTTAGAAGCATTATGCGATTTTTAGTAAGGGATAAAGGTGTGGATTCCCGTTACCAGCCGGCCGTCATCAAAAGACTGGCTCTGCTCCAGCACCAGATTGCTGCGGAAATATAAAATGGGGAAGAGACACAATAGTTGAACACCTTCTAAAATGAAAACTTCTTTAGGAGCATTATGCGATTTTTAGTAAGGGATAAAGGTGTAGATTCCCGTTGCCAGCCGGCAGTCATCAACAAACTGACCCTGCTCCAGCACCATATTGCTGCGGAAATATATAATGGGGAAGAGACACAATAGTTGAATAACTTCTAAAATGAAAACTCCTTTAGGAGCATTATGCGATTTTTAGTAAGGGATAAAGGTGTGGATTCCCGTTACCAGCCGGCCGTCATCAAGAACCCGACCCTGCTCCAGCACCAGATTGCTGCGGAAATAGATTATGGGGAAGAGACACAATAGTTGAATACCTTCTAAAATGAAAACTTCTTTAGGAGCATTATGCGATTTTTAGTAAGGGATAAAGGTGTGGATTCCCGTTACCAGCCGGCAGTCATCAACAAACTGACCCTGCTCCAGCACCAGATTGCTGCGGAAATATAAAATGGGGAAGAGACACAATAGTTGAATACCTTCTAAAATGAAAACTCCTTTAGGAGCATTTTGCGATTTTTAGTAAGGGATAAAGGTGTGGATTCCCGTTACCAGCCGGCCGTCATCAAGAAACTGGCTCTGCTCCAGCACCAGATTGCTGCGGAAATATAAAATGGGGAAGAGACACAATAGTTGAATACCTTCTAAAATGAAAACTTCTTTAGGAGCATTATGCGATTTTTAGTAAGGGTTAAAGGTGTGGATTCCCCTTACCAGCCGGCAGTCATCAACAAACTGACCCTGCTCCAGCACCAGATTGCTGCGGAAATATAAAATGGGGAAGAGACACAATAGTTGAATACCTTCTAAAATGAAAACTCCTTTAGGAGCATTTTGCGATTTTTAGTAAGGGATAAAGGTGTGGATTCCCGTTACCAACCGACCGTCATCAACAAACTGGCTCTGCTCCAGCACCAGATTGCAGCGGAAATATAAAATGGGGAAGAGACACAATAATTGAATTCCTTCTAAAATGAAATCTTCTTTAGGAGCGTTATGCGATTTTTAGTAAGGGATAAAGGTGTGGATTCCCGTTACCAGCCGGCAGTCATCAACAAACTGACCCTGCTCCAGCACCAGATTGCTTCGGAAATAGATAATGGGAAAGAGACACAATAGTTGAATACCTTCTAAAATGAAATCTTCTTTAGGAGCGTTATGCGATTTTTAGTAAGGGATAAAAGTGTGGTTTCCCGTTACCAACCGACCGTCATCAACAAACTGGCTCTGCTCCAGCACCAGATTGCTGCGGAAATATAAAATGGGGAAGAGACACAATAGTTGATTACCTTCTAAAATGAAAACTTCTTTAGGAGCATTATGCGATAATTAGTAAGGGATAAAGGTGTAGATTCCCGTTACCAGCCGGCAGTCATCAACAAACTGGCTCTGCTCCAGCACCAGATTGCTGCGGAAATATAAAATGGGGAAGAGACACAATAGTTGAATACCTTCTAAAATGAAAACTTCTTTAGGAGCCTTATGCGATTTTTAGTAAGGGATAAAGGTGTGGATTCCCGTTACCAGCCGGCAGTCATCAACAGACTGACCCTGCTCCAGCACCAGATTACTGCGGAAATAGATAATGGGGAAGAGACACAATAGTTGAATACCATCTAAAATGAAAACTTCTTTAGGAGCATTATGCGATTTTTAGTAAGGGATAAAGGTGTGGATTCCCGTTACCAGCCGGCCGTCATAAAAAAACTGGCTCTGCTCCAGCACCAGATTGCTGCGGAAATAGATAATGGGGAAGAGACACAATAGTTGAATACCTTCTAAAATGAAAGCTTCTTTAGGAGCATTATGCGATTTTTAGTAAGGGATAAAGGTGTGGATTCCCGTTACCAGCCGGCAGTCATCACCAAACTGGCTCTGCTTCAGCACCAGATTGCTTCGGAAATAGATAATGGGGAAGAGACACAATAGTTGAATACCTTCTAAAATGAAAACTTCTTTAGGAGCATTATGCGATTTTTAGTAAGGGATAAAGGTGTGCATTCCCGTTACCAACCGACCGTCATCAACAAACTGGCTCTGCTCCAGCACCAGATTGCTTCGGAAATAGATAATGGGGAAGAGACACAATAGTTGAATACCTTCCAAAATGAAAACTCCTTTAGGAGAATTATGCGATGTTTAGTAAGGGATAAAGGTGTGGATTCCCGTTACCAGCCGGCCGTCATCAAGAAACTGGCTCTGCTCCAGCACCAGATTGCTGCGGAAATATAAAATGGGGAAGAGACACAATAGTTGAATACCTTCTAAAATGAAAACTTCTTTAGGAGCATTATGCGATTTTTAGTAAGGGTTAAAGGTGTGGATTCCCCTTACCAGCCGGCAGTCATCAACAAACTGACCCTGCTCCAGCACCAGATTGCTGCGGAAATATAAAATGGGGAAGAGACACAATAGTTGAATACCTTCTAAAATGAAAACTCCTTTAGGAGCATTTTGCGATTTTTAGTAAGGGATAAAGGTGTGGATTCCCGTTACCAACCGACCGTCATCAACAAACTGGCTCTGCTCCAGCACCAGATTGCAGCGGAAATATAAAATGGGGAAGAGACACAATAATTGAATTCCTTCTAAAATGAAATCTTCTTTAGGAGCGTTATGCGATTTTTAGTAAGGGATAAAGGTGTGGATTCCCGTTACCAGCCGGCAGTCATCAACAAACTGACCCTGCTCCAGCACCAGATTGCTTCGGAAATAGATAATGGGAAAGAGACACAATAGTTGAATACCTTCTAAAATGAAATCTTCTTTAGGAGCGTTATGCGATTTTTAGTAAGGGATAAAAGTGTGGTTTCCCGTTACCAACCGACCGTCATCAACAAACTGGCTCTGCTCCAGCACCAGATTGCTGCGGAAATATAAAATGGGGAAGAGACACAATAGTTGAATACCTTCTAAAATGAAAACTTCTTTAGGAGCCTTATGCGATTTTTAGTAAGGGATAAAGGTGTGGATTCCCGTTACCAGCCGGCAGTCATCAACAGACTGACCCTGCTCCAGCACCAGATTACTGCGGAAATAGATAATGGGGAAGAGACACAATAGTTGAATACCATCTAAAATGAAAACTTCTTTAGGAGCATTATGCGATTTTTAGTAAGGGATAAAGGTGTGGATTCCCGTTACCAGCCGACCGTCATCAAGAAACCGACCCTGCTCCAGCACCAGATTGCTGCGGAAATAGATTATGGGGAAGAGACACAATAGTTGAATACCTTCTAAAATGAAAACTTCTTTAGGAGCAATATGCGATTTTTAGTAAGGGATAAAGGTGTGGATTCCCGTTACCAGCCGGCCGTCATAAAAAAACTGGCTCTGCTCCAGCACCAGATTGCTGCGGAAATAGATAATGGGGAAGAGACACAATAGTTGAATACCTTCTAAAATGAAAGCTTCTTTAGGAGCATTATGCGATTTTTAGTAAGGGATAAAGGTGTGGATTCCCGTTACCAGCCGACCGTCATCAAGAAACCGACCCTGCTCCAGCACCAGATTGCTGCGGAAATAGATTATGGGGAAGAGACACAATAGTTGAATACCTTCTAAAATGAAAACTTCTTTAGGAGCAATATGCGATTTTTAGTAAGGGATAAAGGTGTGGATTCCCGTTACCAGCCGGCAGTCATCAACAAACTGACCCTGCTCCAGCACCAGATTGCTTCGGAAACAGATAATGGGGAAGAGACACAATAGTTGAATACCTTCTAAAATGAAAACTCCTTTAGGAGAATTATGCGATGTTTAGTAAGGGATAAAGGTGTGGATTCCCGTTACCAGCCGGCCGTCATCAAGAAACTGGCTCTGCTCCAGCACCAGATTGCTGCGGAAATATAAAATAGGGAAGAGACACAATAGTTGAATACCTTCTAAAATGAAAACTTCTTTAGGAGCATTATGCGATTTTTAGTAAGGGTTAAAGGTGTGGATTCCCCTTACCAGCCGACCGTCAACAAGAACCCGACCCTGCTCCAGCACCAGATTGCTGCGGAAATAGATAATGGGGAAGAGACACAATAGTTGAATACCTTCTAAAATGAAAACTTCTTTAGGAGCATTATGCGATTTTTAGTAAGAGATAAAGGTGTGGATTCCCGTTACCAGCCGGCAGTCATCACCAAACTGACCCTGCTCCAGCAGCAGATTGCTGCGGAAATAGATAATGGGGAAGAGACACAATAGTTGAATACAATCTAAAATGAAAACTTCTTAAGGAGCATTATGCGATTTTTAGTAAGGGATAAAGGTGTGGATTCCCGTTACCAGCCGACCGTCATCAAGAAACTGGCTCTGCTCCAGCACCAGATTGCTGCGGAAATTTAAAATGGGGAAGAGACACAATAGTTGAATACCTTCTAAAATGAAAACTTCTTTAGGAGCATTATGCGATTTTTAGTAAGAGATAAAGGTGTGGATTCCCGTTACCAGCCGGCAGTCATCACCAAACTGACCCTGCTCCAGCAGCAGATTGCTGCGGAAATAGATAATGGGGAAGAGACACAATGGTTGAATACCATCTAAAATGAAAACTTCTTAAGGAGCATTATGCGATTTTTAGTAAGGGATAAAGGTGTGGATTCCCGTTACCAGCCGACCGTCATCAAAAAACTGACCCTGCTCCAGCACCAGATTGCTGCGGAAATATAAAATGGGGAAGAGACACAATAGTTGAATACCTTCTAAAATGAAAACTTCTTTAGGAGCATTATGCGATTTTTAGTAAGAGATAAAGGTGTGGATTCCCGTTACCAGCCGGCAGTCATCACCAAACTGACCCTGCTCCAGCAGCAGATTGCTGCGGAAATAGATAATGGGGAAGAGACACAATAGTTGAATACAATCTAAAATGAAAACTTCTTAAGGAGCATGATGCGATTTTTAGTAAGGGATAAAGGTGTGGATTCCCGTTACCAGCCGACCGTCATCAAGAGACTGGCTCTGCTCCAGCACCAGATTGCTGCGGAAATAGATAATGGGGAAGAGACACAATAGTTGAATACCTTCTAAAATGAAAACTCCTTTAGGAGAATTATGCGATGTTTAGTAAGGGATAAAGGTGTGGATTCCCGTTACCAGCCGGCCGTCATCAAGAAACTGGCTCTGCTCCAGCACCAGATTGCTGCGGAAATATAAAATGGGGAAGAGACACAATAGTTGAATACCTTCTAAAATGAAAACTTCTTTAGGAGCATTATGCGATTTTTAGTAAGGGTTAAAGGTGTGGATTCCCCTTACCAGCCGGCAGTCATCAACAAACTGACCCTGCTCCAGCACCAGATTGCTGCGGAAATATAAAATGGGGAAGAGACACAATAGTTGAATACCTTCTAAAATGAAAACTCCTTTAGGAGCATTTTGCGATTTTTAGTAAGGGATAAAGGTGTGGATTCCCGTTACCAACCGGCCGTCATCAACAAACTGGCTCTGCTCCAGCACCTGATTGCAGCGGAAATATAAAATGGGGAAGAGACACAATAATTGAATTCCTTCTAAAATGAAATCTTCTTTAGGAGCGTTATGCGATTTTTAGTAAGGGATAAAGGTGTGGATTCCCGTTACCAGCCGGCAGTCATCAACAAACTGACCCTGCTCCAGCACCAGATTGCTTCGGAAATAGATAATGGGAAAGAGACACAATAGTTGAATACCTTCTAAAATGAAATCTTCTTTAGGAGCGTTATGCGATTTTTAGTAAGGGATAAAAGTGTGGTTTCCCGTTACCAACCGACCGTCATCAACAAACTGGCTCTGCTCCAGCACCAGATTGCTGCGGAAATATAAAATGGGGAAGAGACACAATAGTTGAATACCTTCTAAAATGAAAACTTCTTTAGGAGCCTTATGCGATTTTTAGTAAGGGATAAAGGTGTGGATTCCCGTTACCAGCCGGCAGTCATCAACAGACTGACCCTGCTCCAGCACCAGATTACTGCGGAAATAGATAATGGGGAAGAGACACAATAGTTGAATACCATCTAAAATGAAAACTTCTTTAGGAGCATTATGCGATTTTTAGTAAGGGATAAAGGTGTGGATTCCCGTTACCAGCCGGCCGTCATAAAAAAACTGGCTCTGCTCCAGCACCAGATTGCTGCGGAAATAGATAATGGGGAAGAGACACAATAGTTGAATACCTTCTAAAATGAAAGCTTCTTTAGGAGCATTATGCGATTTTTAGTAAGGGATAAAGGTGTGGATTCCCGTTACCAGCCGACCGTCATCAAGAAACCGACCCTGCTCCAGCACCAGATTGCTGCGGAAATAGATTATGGGGAAGAGACACAATAGTTGAATACCTTCTAAAATGAAAACTTCTTTAGGAGCAATATGCGATTTTTAGTAAGGGATAAAGGTGTGGATTCCCGTTACCAGCCGGCAGTCATCAACAAACTGACCCTGCTCCAGCACCAGATTGCTTCGGAAACAGATAATGGGGAAGAGACACAATAGTTGAATACCTTCTAAAATGAAAACTCCTTTAGGAGAATTATGCGATGTTTAGTAAGGGATAAAGGTGTGGATTCCCGTTACCAGCCGGCCGTCATCAAGAAACTGGCTCTGCTCCAGCACCAGATTGCTGCGGAAATATAAAATAGGGAAGAGACACAATAGTTGAATACCTTCTAAAATGAAAACTTCTTTAGGAGCATTATGCGATTTTTAGTAAGGGTTAAAGGTGTGGATTCCCCTTACCAGCCGACCGTCAACAAGAACCCGACCCTGCTCCAGCACCAGATTGCTGCGGAAATAGATAATGGGGAAGAGACACAATAGTTGAATACCTTCTAAAATGAAAACTTCTTTAGGAGCATTATGCGATTTTTAGTAAGAGATAAAGGTGTGGATTCCCGTTACCAGCCGGCAGTCATCACCAAACTGACCCTGCTCCAGCAGCAGATTGCTGCGGAAATAGATAATGGGGAAGAGACACAATAGTTGAATACAATCTAAAATGAAAACTTCTTAAGGAGCATTATGCGATTTTTAGTAAGGGATAAAGGTGTGGATTCCCGTTACCAGCCGACCGTCATCAAGAAACTGGCTCTGCTCCAGCACCAGATTGCTGCGGAAATTTAAAATGGGGAAGAGACACAATAGTTGAATACCTTCTAAAATGAAAACTTCTTTAGGAGCATTATGCGATTTTTAGTAAGAGATAAAGGTGTGGATTCCCGTTACCAGCCGGCAGTCATCACCAAACTGACCCTGCTCCAGCAGCAGATTGCTGCGGAAATAGATAATGGGGAAGAGACACAATGGTTGAATACCATCTAAAATGAAAACTTCTTAAGGAGCATTATGCGATTTTTAGTAAGGGATAAAGGTGTGGATTCCCGTTACCAGCCGACCGTCATCAAAAAACTGACCCTGCTCCAGCACCAGATTGCTGCGGAAATATAAAATGGGGAAGAGACACAATAGTTGAATACCTTCTAAAATGAAAACTTCTTTAGGAGCATTATGCGATTTTTAGTAAGAGATAAAGGTGTGGATTCCCGTTACCAGCCGGCAGTCATCACCAAACTGACCCTGCTCCAGCAGCAGATTGCTGCGGAAATAGATAATGGGGAAGAGACACAATAGTTGAATACAATCTAAAATGAAAACTTCTTAAGGAGCATTATGCGATTTTTAGTAAGGGATAAAGGTGTGGATTCCCGTTACCAGCCGACCGTCATCAAGAAACTGGCTCTGCTCCAGCACCAGATTGCTGCGGAAATTTAAAATGGGGAAGAGACACAATAGTTGAATACCTTCTAAAATGAAAACTTCTTTAGGAGCATTATGCGATTTTTAGTAAGAGATAAAGGTGTGGATTCCCGTTACCAGCCGGCAGTCATCACCAAACTGACCCTGCTCCAGCAGCAGATTGCTGCGGAAATAGATAATGGGGAAGAGACACAATGGTTGAATACCATCTAAAATGAAAACTTCTTAAGGAGCATTATGCGATTTTTAGTAAGGGATAAAGGTGTGGATTCCCGTTACCAGCCGACCGTCATCAAGAAACTGGCTCTGCTCCAGCACCAGATTGCTGCGGAAATTTAAAATGGGGAAGAGACACAATAGTTGAATATCTTCTAAAATGAAAACTTCTTTAGGAGCATTATGCGATTTTTAGTAAGGGATAAAGGTGTGGATTCCCGTTACCAGCCGGCAGTCATAAAAAAACTGACCCTGCTCCAGCACCAGATTGCTGCGGAAATATAAAATGGGGAAGAGACACAATAGTTAAATACCTTCTAAAATGAAACCTTCTTTAGGAGCATTATGGGATTTTTAGTAAGGGATAAAGGTGTGGATTCCCGTTACCAGCCGGCAGTCATCAACAAACTGACCCTGCTCCAGCACCAGATTGCTTCGGAAACAGATAATGGGGAAGAGACACAATAGTTGAATACCTTCTAAAATGAAAACTCCTTTAGGAGAATTATGCGATGTTTAGTAAGGGATAAAGGTGTGGATTCCCGTTACCAGCCGGCCGTCATCAAGAAACTGGCTCTGCTCCAGCACCAGATTGCTGCGGAAATATAAAATGGGGAAGAGACACAATAGTTGAATACCTTCTAAAATGAAAACTTCTTTAGGAGCATTATGCGATTTTTAGTAAGGGATAAAGGTGTGTATTCCCGTTACCAGCCGGCAGTCATCAAGAAACCGACCCTGCTCCAGCACCAGATTGCTGCGGAAATAGATTATGGGGAAGAGACACAATAGTTGAATACCTTCTAAAATGAAAACTTCTTTAGGAGCATTATGCGATTTTTAGTAAGGGATAAAGGTGTGGATTCCCGTTACCAGCCGGCAGTCATCAACAAACTGACCCTGCTCCAGCACCAGATTGCTTCGGAAACAGATAATGGGGAAGAGACACAATAGTTGAATACCTTCTAAAATGAAAACTCCTTTAGGAGAATTATGCGATGTTTAGTAAGGGATAAAGGTGTGGATTCCCGTTACCAGCCGGCCGTCATCAAGAAACTGGCTCTGCTCCAGCACCAGATTGCTGCGGAAATATAAAATGGGGAAGAGACACAATAGTTGAATACCTTCTAAAATGAAAACTTCTTTAGGAGCATTATGCGATTTTTAGTAAGGGTTAAAGGTGTGGATTCCCCTTACCAGCCGACCGTCAACAAGAACCCGACCCTGCTCCAGCACCAGATTGCTGCGGAAATAGATAATGGGGAAGAGACACAATAGTTGAATACCTTCTAAAATGAAAACTTCTTTAGGAGCATTATGCAATTTTTAGTAAGGGATAAAGGTGTGGATTCCCGTTCCCAGCCGGCAGTCATCACCAAACTGACCCTGCTCCAGCAGCAGATTGCTGCGGAAATAGATAATGGGGAAGAGACACAATAGTTGAATACCATCTAAAATGAAAACTTCTTAAGGAGCATTATGCGATTTTTAGTAAGAGATAAAGGTGTGGATTCCCGTTACCAGCCGGCAGTCATCACCAAACTGACCCTGCTCCAGCAGCAGATTGCTGCGGAAATAGATAATGGGGAAGAGACACAATAGTTGAATACCATCTAAAATGAAAACTTCTTAAGGAGCATTATGCGATTTTTAGTAAGGGATAAAGGTGTGGATTCCCGTTACCAGCCGACCGTCATCAAGAAACTGGCTCTGCTCCAGCACCAGATTGCTGCGGAAATTTAAAATGGGGAAGAGACACAATAGTTGAATACCTTCTAAAATGAAAACTTCTTTAGGAGCATTATGCGATTTTTAGTAAGGGATAAAGGTGTGGATTCCCGTTACCAGCCGGCAGTCATCAACAAACTGACCCTGCTCCAGCACCAGATTGCTTCGGAAACAGATAATGAGGAAGAGACACAATAGTTGAATACCTTCTAAAATGAAAACTCCTTTAGGAGAATTATGCGATGTTTAGTAAGGGATAAAGGTGTGGATTCCCGTTACCAGCCGGCCGTCATCAAGAAACTGGCTCTGCTCCAGCACCAGATTGCTGCGGAAATATAAAATGGGGAAGAGACACAATAGTTGAATACCTTCTAAAATGAAAACTTCTTTAGGAGCATTATGCGATTTTTAGTAAGGGTTAAAGGTGTGGATTCCCCTTACCAGCCGACCGTCAACAAGAACCCGACCCTGCTCCAGCACCAGATTGCTGCGGAAATAGATAATGGGGAAGAGACACAATAGTTGAATACCTTCTAAAATGAAAACTTCTTTAGGAGCATTATGCAATTATTAGTAAGGGATAAAGGTGTGGATTCCCGTTCCCAGCCGGCAGTCATCAAAAAACTGACCCTGCTCCAGCACCAGATTGCTGCGGAAATATAAAATGGGGAAGAGACACAATAGTTGAATACCTTCTAAAATGAAAACTTCTTTAGGAGCATTATGCGATTTTTAGTAAGAGATAAAGGTGTGGATTCCCGTTACCAGCCGGCAGTCATCACCAAACTGACCCTGCTCCAGCAGCAGATTGCTGCGGAAATAGATAATGGGGAAGAGACACAATAGTTGAATACCATCTAAAATGAAAACTTCTTAAGGAGCATTATGCGATTTTTAGTAAGGGATAAAGGTGTGGATTCCCGTTACCAGCCGACCGTCATCAAGAAACTGGCTCTGCTCCAGCACCAGATTGCTGCGGAAATTTAAAATGGGGAAGAGACACAATAGTTGAATACCTTCTAAAATGAAAACTTCTTTAGGAGCATTATGCGATTTTTAGAAAGGGATAAAGGTGTGGATTCCCGTTACCAGCCGGCAGTCATCAACAAACTGACCCTGCTCCAGCACCAGATTGCTGCGAAAATATATAATGGGGAAGAGACACAATAGTTGAATACCTTCTAAAATGAAAACTCCTTTAGGAGCGTTATGCGATTTTTAGTAAGGGATAAAGGTGTGGATTCCCGTTACCAGCCGGCAGTCATCAACAAACTGACCCTGCTCCAGCACCAGATTGCTTCGGAAATAGATAATGGGGAAGAGACACAATGGCTGAATACCTTCTAAAATGAAGTCTTCTTTAGGAGCGTTATGCGATTTTTAGTAAGGGATAAAGGTGTGGATTCCCGTTACCAACCGACCGTCATCAACAGACTGGCTCTGCTCCAGCACCAGATTGCTGCGGAAATATAAAATGGGGAAGAGACACAATAGTTGAATACCATCTAAAATGAAAACTCCTTTAGGAGCGTTATGCGATTTTTAGTAAGGGATAAAGGTGTGGATTCCCCTTACCAGCCGACCGTCATCAAGAACCCGACCCTGCTCCAGCACCAGATTGCTGCGGAAATAGATAATGGGGAAGAGACACAATAGTTGAATACCATCTAAAATAAAAACTTCTTTAGGAGCATTATGCGATTTTTAGTAAGGGATAAAGGTGTGGATTCCCGTTACCAGCCGGCAGTCATCAACAAACTGACCCTGCTCCAGCACCAGATTGCTTCGGAAATAGATAATGGGGAAGAGACACAATAGCTGTATACCTTCTAAAATGAAATCTTCTTTAGGAGCGTTATGCGATTTTTAGTAAGGGATAAAGGTGTGGATTCCCGTTACCAACCGACCGTCATCAACAAACTAGCTCTGCTCCAGCACCAGATTGCTGCGGAAATATAAAATGGGAAAGAGACACAATAGCTGAATACCTTCTAAAATGAAATCTTCTTTAGGAGCGTTATGCGATTTTTAGTAAGGGATAAAGGTGTGGATTCCCGTTACCAACCGACCGTCATCAACAAACTGGCTCTGCTCCAGCACCAGATTGCTGAGGAAATATAAAATGGGGAAGAGACACAATAGTTGAATACCTTCTAAACTGAAAACTTCTTTAGGAGCATTATGCGATTTTTAGTAAGGGATAAAGGTGTGGATTCCCCTTACCAGCCGACCGTCATCAAGAACCCGACCCTGCTCCAGCACCAGATTGCTGCGGAAATAGATAATGGGGAAGAGACACAATAGTTGAATACCATCTAAAATGAAAACTTCTTTAGGAGCATTATGCGATTTTTAGTAAGGGATAAAGGTGTGGATTCCCGTTACCAGCCGGCAGTCATCAACAAACTGACCCTGCTCCAGCACCAGATTGCTGCGGAAATATAAAATGGGGAAGAGACACAATAGTTGAATACCTTCTAAAATGAAAACTCCTTTAGGAGCATTTTGTGATTTTTAGTAAGGGATAAAGGTGTGGATTCCCGTTACCAACCGACCGTCATCAACAAACTGGCTCTGCTCCAGCACCAGACTGCAGTGGAAATATAAAATGGGGAAGAGACACAATAGTTAAATACCTTCTAAAATGAAACCTTCTTTAGGAGCATTATGCGATTTTTAGTAAGGGATAAAGGTGTGGATTCCCGTTACCAGCCGGCAGTCATCACCAAACTGACCCTGCTCCAGCACCAGATTGCTGCGGAAATAGATAATGGGGAAGAGACACAATAGTTGAATACCATCTAAAATGAAAACTTCTTTAGGAGCGTTATGCGATTTTTAGTAAGGGATAAAGTGTGGATTCCCCTTCCCAGCCGACCGTCATCAAGAACCCGACCATGCTCCCGCACCAGATTGCTGCGGAAATAGATAATGGGGAAGAGACACAATAGTTGAATACCTTCTAAAATGAAATCTTCTTTAGGAGCGTTATGCGATTTTTAGTAAGGGATAAAGGTGTGGTTTCCCGTTACCAACCGGCAGTCATCAACAAACTGGCTCTGCTCCAGCACCAGATTGCTTCGGAAATAGATAATGGGGAAGAGACACAATAGTTGAATACCTTCTAAAATGAAAACTCCTTTAGGAGCATTATACGATTTTTAGTAAGGGAAAAAGGTGTGGATTCCCGTTACCAGCCGGCCGTCATCAAAAAACTGGCTCTGCTCCAGCACCAGATTGCTGCGGAAATATAAAATGGGGAAGAGACACAATAGTTGAATACCTTCTAAAATGAAAACTCCTTTAGGAGCATTATGCGAGTTTTTGTAAGGGAAAAAGGTGTGGATTCCCGTTACCAGCCGGCCGTCATCAAAAAACTGGCTCTGCTCCAGCACCAGATTGCTGCGGAAATATAAAATGGGGAAGAGACACAATTGTTGAATACCATCTAAAATGAAAACTTCTTTAGGAGCGTTATGCGATTTTTAGTAAGGGATAAAGGTGTGGATTCCCCTTACCAGCCGACCGTCATCAAGAAACCTACCATGCTCCCGCACCAGATTGCTGCGGAAATAGATAATGGGGAAGAGACACAATAGTTGAATACCTTCTAAAATGAAATCTTCTTTAGGAGCGTTATGCGATTTTTAGTAAGGGATAAAGGTGTGGTTTCCCGTTACCAACCGACCGTCATCAACAAACTGGCTCTGCTGCAGCACCAGATTGCTGCGGAAATATAAAATGGGGAAGAGACACAATAGTTGAATACCTTCTAAAATGAAAACTTCTTTAGGAGCATTATGCGATTTTTAGTAAGGGATAAAGGTGTGGATTCCCGTTACCAGCCGGCAGTCATCACCAAACTGACCCTGCTCCAGAACCAGATTGCTGCGGAAATAGATAATGGGGAAGAGACACAATAGTTGAATACCATCTAAAATGAAAACTCCTTTAGGAGCGTTATGCGATTTTTAGTAAGGGATAAAGGTGTGGATTCCCCTTACCAGCCGACCGTCATCAAGAACCCGACCCTGCTCCAGCACCAGATTGCTGCGGAAATAGATAATGGGGAAGAGACACAATAGTTGAATACCTTCTAAAATGAAAACTTCTTTAGGAGCATTATGCGATTTTTAGTAAGGGATAAAGGTGTGGATTCCCGTTACCAGCCGGCAGTCATCGACAAACTGGCTCTGCTCCAGCACCAGATTGCTGCGGAAATATAAAATGGGGCAGAGACACAATAGTTGAATACCTTCTAAAATGAAAACTTCTTTAGGAGCCTTATGCGATTTTTAGTAAGGGATAAAGGTGTGGATTCCCGTTACCAGCCGGCAGTCATCAACAAACTGACCCTGCTCCAGCACCAGATTACTGCGGAAATAGATAATGAGGGTGAAACAAAATATTTGGATATCTTCTGAAATATGATTATTTATTTCAAATATACGCCTGTTAATCACTTCAAAGAAAGAATGAATTGCGTCCCAAAATAACTGGAGACCTGTGTGCAACACCACTGCCTTCCAGGATCTTATATAAATCGTTTCCGAAATAAGTTTTCTGCTTTGGAGGATATCAAATAGATGCATGATGTAATCGCGTGGTACACAGAAAATCACAATACCTTGCGACCCTGCGCAGGATTTGGCAACGTAAGTGTAGTGCCCCAAATTGCGATAAGAGCTGAGCATCTGGATCAATGGAATTGAAACTTGCAGTGCCTGTTGTCAAACGGTTAAAATGAACAATAACTGTTCGACGTACTTTTCGAAGAATTGAAAAAATAAACGTATTTCAATCAAATAATCGAATTACCCCTTAAAGAAACAAATAAATATAGATGAAGCTAATGTAACTAAAAATTATTATGTTAATGCTGTTTATAAGCGTTAAAAACAATTTAATGACAACAAAGTTCTAATGACAATTCAAACTTATTAAGAACTACCCATTAACACCTTGAAACTTCATTACAAAACCATTAGACCCGACACCACCTCATGTAATTATAGCTGCATAATGACAATAACATTTAATTAAGTAAAACACCTTAACTTATCAATTTACATACGAAAAGGCGAATACCCATAGATACATTTAATGACTTTCGAGGTGTTTAGCGTTATAATTTTATGGTTGATTACGAATAACCATAAAGCTGAGATTTTACAACCAACTCGCAATTATCATTACAATGGCTCTTTAAACTTTATTGTTCTCTTTGAGTTCGTACCTCTTTAAAAAGAATTTAGAGACCTATTCATTTTCAAATTTTAAACAATAGCAGCTCCATATGGCTGTCGTAACCTGCCCCTAGTTTATTATGATTAAAATATGAGTTATTACAATTCCCAACTTAATAAATATTTGAGAGAAGTGAAATAGTATAGAAAAAATTAATTAAATTTTATAGACTGGAATAATAATTAAATAAATTTTATGTTACGTAGTGTCAGTTATTAGAAACATTAATTAAAAGACAAAAATAGATAATAATTCGCATATGATGTGTACCTTACAATACCTCCTAAATTTCAAGAGCGTCTTGCGGAAAGTTATTAATGTCATGAAAAGATAAATGAGAGCTACATTATTACATCTACCTAGAAGTATATGCAGACAATTTTGCATTAAATTAGAACGAACTTTGTAAACTTTGCGTCATTGAAAATCAAGTTTGTTACAATTTTGGCATCAAAGCTCAATATTACAATACATTTATTTTTAAAATGTACCAGAAGACATTTCAGCAGTAAACATTTTAAATGTAGAAACCGCTATATACATATACAGTACTGGAATGGCAGAATAACTCGTCAAGAGTGGGTTTTTCAGGATTTGTCTGTTGATATCTAATGACTCCAACATTGACTTCAAAACTACACCTCTGTTTAAGATTTTCAATTCCAGCATATTGGTAAATGTGAGAAAATGTTCTGCAATTTCTCACAATAATTAGGAATTTTCCAGTCTAGAATAATTTAAAATGAATAGTTCAGGTTTTTTGAAAATGATTCAGAGTATTCCATGAATGGTTTTCCTAAACGTGAGATAATGTTCTACAATTTTCCATAACGATTAAGAATATTTCAGAGTGCCTGAGAATTGATGAAATATTTTCCGGGCTAAGTAGGTTAATATTACAAGACGTTTCGACTTCTTCTGCAGAACACATCTTCAGTGACGTGGTCGAAGCGTTCTCGTTGACGATGTAGCGACGAATGCGCCCTTGCTTGGTTATGCTACTGTATTTATACCTATCCCGTGTCGCGCTTGCGTTTGGTTGGCGCTGGTGCGGGGAGGGGGCGTGTTTGCACGTACTTTTCTATTGTGTAGTACTGGGAACTAAGCTTTGGCCAGCTTAAGTCCTTCTTCCTTCAGAAGAAGACGAAACGTCTGGTAGTTTTAACCAACTTAGAGCACGGCAACTTAGCCCGGAAAATATTTCATTAATAGACACCGGCCGAGAAAGCGTACATTCGTTAATAATTATTTAAAATGATCTGGAACAGTTCAGGTTTTTTTTTAGAATGATTCAGAATATTTCATAAATGGTTTAAGATGTTCGAAAACATTCTAAGATCTTTCAGAATATTCCACGATATTCCTAAACGTGACAGAAAACGATTTGGAATGTTCCAGATTTTTTGGGAATTATTTGAAATGATCTAGAATATTCTTTAAGAATAATTTGGAATGTTCGAGAATGATCTAGAATATTTCACAATGTTCCAGGATATTCATAAATGTGAAAGAATGTTCCATAACTTTCCATAATAGTAAGGAATGCTCCAAAGCGTTTTCTATTTCACGTATCACGTCCGATCCGTTATCAAAAGACCTACGTAAACAGATTTATCTAAAAATACGAAAAGATGAGAGGAATACAGATGGTGGCGTGTTATTAACCCGTTGGTTATTGTACCTGTAAAGAAAATACTGAACTGTACTGCGATTAGAGAACGCGTCCAACTGAACTCTTATGCACAGTACTTTAGGGTCTCGGTGCAGGAACTCTAAAGCCTAGTGATGGACAGACGGATCGACGGACGAATAGTGAAGCGGGTGGCCGGATTCCGTGGGAAAATCACAGGTCGTGCAGGAAGATGATGGTCGACTCGATCCCAACACTACCAAACCACCACATCACCACCTGCTTTTGCTCGCTCGAAATCGTGTACTATGTAAATAGCAACGAGCAAGCAAACAATAATAAGATAGAACTGGATCACCAATCTCAAAAGCAAACCACGGCACAATGGGAAAGAAACTTTTTTTATGCAGTTCAATATTTATGGGGTCTGTAAAGGGATTATAAAAGGTCTCCACCCACTTTCAACTGGCACTGAATTTTTATTTGTTTTTAATTAAGTTGGTAATAACGTCTAGACTTATTTTAACTTGCCTATTGTCATCTAGTAGCGAATAACGTTACTTTTTTTTAGATCTAATAGCGATTCAAGAATAATCACTTCAAACTAATAAATAAATGTCACTTCTTTATGATCATTTAAATAAATTAAGTCATCAGCATGATTTCTATTTGGAAAAAATCCAACTTATGGTAAGTCGTTTAAATTCTGGGTAAAACGAGCTTAGAATATAGAAGATATTTTGTAAATCCCGGACAGTCACGTGTGACCGCAATAAGCGTTATTGTCTTAGGCTAGACTATTTACATTGGCAACTACCCACAATATATACCTACAGGTACAGTCCATGCATTATGCCTTGGGTGTATACAGCTGGATGATGGAAACAGATTTCTGCATATTATAAGGGTTGTTAACTATTTTGCACAATAGATTACCTGCTTTCGATTTTCTAGACAAAAAAGTATATTGCAAATTTCGTCATGTTGATCAAGAATACATTTCATGGTGTTTTTGAACTTCTAAGTTTTCAAAAATGTCTTGTATTTGCCTTCAATGGATATGTGTACCAACGCGATAATGACATGATTAGTGCTTCTATTGTTGTGTTTAATTAATCTTGCGACCGTGTACTGTTTATGTTAAGATGAGATTAAGGAACGGTTGACGAAGAATTGTTTATATTTATACTAGCGTACTACGTAGGTTATATATTGTAGGAGTGGACGTGTGCATTTACACGAACGCACACCTACTACCGAATAACCTATGGTTCGTTAACTAATCTAAAAATAACAAAAACAACATGCACCCAATATTAAAATAAATCAACAACACAACTACTAAAGATGCCATTATCGCGTTTAAAACAGACATCACATCACAGTTCATATGGTGGTTTTCACTCAAACCCTCTATAGTTTCTTTGGTTTATGATGTTGGAAAACACCACCAAGTCTTAATATTAACACTATACGTATATAATTTGTACGGTGAATTCTTCGCCACCCACTTGCAAAATCGCGGCCTGGCCAAGCCCGTCATTGTCTTTGCGAAGATGTGACTGCGACTTGTCCCCTTTGAATACTAAATACAGTGTGCCATTTTTTTTTATCGATTCACCAGAAGAACATAAGCGATCACGCTGCGGATCGTTGCGGTTTGGAACGTTATAATTTTAACTGCAAAATCCGTAATTGTAACCAGTATAAGATAATCACGATAACGATCATCATGGTAATCTTAAAAACCCCACATGGAATCATAACTTTAAATTTAAAAGAAGATGAAAATAGTATCGATTTTTAATTCGTTTTGATATTTTATTTTTTGATGTCTTTATATTGGAAGGTTGATGTCTTTTTTTTTTGAAAAAAGGTGTGAATTTTGTATTTTGACTCACGGTGTCGTTTTCTTAACCCCCACAAGGTTCATAGTCCAGGAGGAACAAATAATTGTTTTTGTTTTATACTCAACAATCAATACATAAGGCTGAATGCATCCGTAGTTCAGGTTTTTTTTTTTAAGAAAAATCTTTGGAAAAGACTCAACTGGGGTAGTGTTAGATTCTCTCCTAAGAGGAATTTCAAACTGAAATCCCTCTACCTCAGGTCATTCCATGAATATTATTTTGAGTCTTCTTCAGTCGTATGTATTTGTAAGGTGATTTAGGTTTTCCAGGAATTGTTCGTATCTTTCAGGAAGGTTCGGATTTAGTGGCAAAAGTTTGGCAGGGCAGTAATGGGCTCTATTCCTGGGTTTAAGTGTAAGTCTTCGAGTACGGTTTGGAAAAGGATTTTGCAAAGATTGGGTTGATATTTGCAATGATTATGTATTAATTTTATTTAAAATGAATATTTGAGAATGATTTAAAAATCCAGGTTGATCTAGAATGTTCAATAATGATCTGGAATGTTTCAGAACAAAAATCTAACGAATCAGCCGATTCTTTGCAGTTAAGGCGTTAAGGGTTGACCAATTTGGACACGTTTAAAGGGAAAGAGTAGTATAGAGAGAAGATAGACTAAAACTGATGTTGATTGAAGCTGGATTATTACGAAAAGTTATTTGGGGCAAACCGTGTCTCATTATCTATCACTGTTTCTGAGATACAGGATACAGGGTGTTTCTGAAAAACCTCTACAACTTTTTTCTTCGCGAGTTTTTTTAGCACTTAAATTATGGAGGTTTTTTTGAAAACGTATTTTTTCCAAAAACACCCAGTATCTCTGAAACAATGTAGTATGAGAAATGAAAAATATCAATTTATGTAGCTAATGTGCTGGATGTACCACAATGTACTAGTATTTGTTAGCATAATATATTAATATTGAATCACATTTTATTTTACTATTCATGAGATATCGAAATAATTCAGTAAACAAACGTTATTCATACACTTGGAAGTAAGATACTTCAAGCTAAATATTACAGTAAATGTAAATATGTTGCAATTGTGTATCCCCACTATTTAGAGAAAATAATAATAGATACAAATATTACAAAAAGTATACAATAGCAAACAACATCGTCTTGTTCTTAATTTAAAAATTCATTCTCTTTTAACTGACGATGAGTTTCTTTTCGCCTGAAACAAAGCGTTGGAATTTCTTCATAATATTTTAAATTCGCGACTAGCAGTTTAATTTGTCTAGAGCTGTTCTGGATCTCCCGAATGGAAACTGCAAGTCAAACTAATGAAAAGTTCGTCCAAATTACTCCGAGGGGTTTATGCGCATAAATCGTATAATTACTCCGGAAAAGAGTCTCATTATTTAGCAGGATAAGGATGTACTCAAAGACATTTCATTCCCGAAAAAGAAAAACAAGCTACTTAATATAAAATAAGAATAAGGGGAAGTAGAACTTACAACAGTATAGGAATATACACGCATACGAAAAGGGCTGATTACTCTTTAGAACGCTGATTACTTTCTAAAATAGCAGTTGCGCAGATCATAGGGATTTTAAACGCATGGTCACAGACTTTTGAGTGACCACATTTAACGTCATTATAACGATTTTCAAGGAATGCGATCAACGAAGAATATGCAAATACGTTTGATTTTTAAGGGCTCCTCAACCAAGAAACCTTGCGAACCTACGAGTAGTAGAATTTTTAGAGGGATCCTTTCTTCTTGTGGGTGTCTGTGCCGTGGTCCATGGAATATTAGTATTCCAGAGCCTTCGCTTTTCCCTGCTGATTTCATCTCCACTGTTGACTGAGTAGGTTGTTACCTTGCAACTGTCAAGCTATCACTTAAGGTACCGTCTGCAAGGAATGGCTAGAAGAAACTCCATGAACCACGCCATTGCTGACATCATGTCCAATGTTGACGGGACAGGTTCTGGGTAACAACATGCCAAGTAAGCAGAGGATGCTGTCAGAAAGAAAAGGCGAAAGGAACAACAAAATTCCATAACCTAGGCTCTAAGGAAAAATAGCCTGTAAGAGGGTAGGATTTCGATGAAAGACTTAAATCTGCAGATATTTAGTATGGAGTAAGATGTGCTTCGGAAATGGTCACCATTCTGTTAAAACCACTAGATGTGGATTTCGATTTCGTACTTATTAGTTCTTCATCAGTCCATCAAGGCTCCATAGGCAGTTCCGACCAAATTGAGCCCCCTATTCGACAGGTAAAATCAATAATCTACTACAGACGGACAAATGGACGCCACCTATGAGGTTTACTACGAAATTTAGGTTCAATAATATCGACTAAGACATGACCTAGCAGCCAACTTGCTTTGTACTCCCTGAGTCTCGTTCCTGTCAATCTTTCGGTGGTTCTTATGTAGACCTTTACGCAGGAACAGGGTATACGATAGACCCCTGGCGATAAAAGAAGGTATCTTAGTGAGCTTCCCATTCCCACACCATCTACTTGCTCGTAGAAGTCCCCCTCCATATGAAATATCTTCGAGTGAGCCAAACTTCAAAGAGCTTGCAGATGTCGGCTGGGAAGATCCTATTTACCAGGCGAAGGCAACCTGTCAAAGACACTTTGGTGGACAGCGAGACGACGTCGAAGATCACGAGGAGCTCCTAAGTAATATTGGGTCTCGGATGATTGATGTAACTGGTATTCTTCCCTACATGAGGTTCAAGTAATGATGCCAAGTGTTTTTTTTTTTGCTTACTTTTGGTCTCACAGGAACATTAGCTTTGTGAATCTTGGGTAGTCCACATAGCCTCAGTGGACCAACTTCTGCCTTCAAAATACGCTTCTTTATGTTTTTTGGTAGAGATAGAGATTACGCCTTGATGATTCGATTGGTAAAGCGTAATTTCGCTTAGGTCGGATCTTTTTTTAGCTCTTTGGTTCCAAGAGCTGCTTTCTGTGGTAGTCCGCGCTTCCTCTTTCTTCAGAGAACGGTTGCGTTTCCTTTGTCGGCTGGGAATGTGATGATATCTTCATCCCTGCTTTAATCCTCGTCAGATTGCTTCTGGTAGACTTTACCTTCTTGAGGATATTGACAGTTTCGGTGCATATTCCTTCGGTGTCCTCATCTGGTAGATGCTTAATGGTTGCCTCCGTGCTGAAGATGATGTCTTTAAACGAAATATGGCGAAGAGTGCTAGCGAAGTTTTCTCCCTTGGCTAACACTGTGGTCTCGTCCTCCGTGAGCACGCTCTCCGTCAGATTGATCACGAGTTGTTTATGGTCAAGGCTTGTCGTCCTCAGAACTTGCCACTTCTGGAACCTCTCGAACATTACCAATTTGTTGTATACAAATTAGTATTAGCTCATTAAAACGTAGACTACGTAGACAGTTTCTTTAAGAAAGATGGAAAGTTCCATTTTCAGTTTTAACCGTAACAAAACGACAATTGCTAGTTGAAGACTATATCCGGTGGCCGTTTCAGACCTTGCGTCCAATTAAATTTAATTAAAAACTCATCGATTTCATTATAGGTCTATCGTTCTATCGATCTCAACTAGGGTTATGAGCACGCTCACCGTGCCCATAACTGTGGATCCGCATTTGAGTTGAATAATGATTTAATTTAACATGTTTAATTATTTTCAGTTGCAGAAAGATCTCTTGTTAGACGTTATTGAAATTCCTTTATTTTAATATTGTAACCGGGGACGTCTAGGAGCGGCAAGTCCATGACGATCCAAGAAGTACCAAAAATTTTTTTTTCCGTTTACTATTTAATAAACCACATCACATACTCCATAAGTAATGTCCGTTCCTCTGTATATTAAATAAATAATGCGTTTCTATTAACATTCTGTATATACTATAAATCGCTGCGTTGTGTTGTACCATCGACAATCAGCTCATTAGAAGTCATGCGAAATATTATAGCGTTTCAATAGACACGTTTCGCTTTTTATAAATTCTGCATGCACACACATACGCCTCTTATTGGATTCCTCGATGGTCACATAACAAGCATGCTTATGGACAGCTAAACCGTTGCAATTGCCTCCAACAGTGGTGCCACATTGGAAGAAACAAGAGGCAAATAACTGGAATACATAAGCACACCAAGAAGGAAGTGAAAAAATATTCCATAATTCATAATTCGATAGGTCTTATCTCATTTTCTGGTAGTGCATGAGAATCTTTTGGCTTAACTTTTAACATGTTTTAAAAACATATTTCAAAGACAAACTGAGCCGGAGAAAAAGAGATGGGCAGAGCTGAAGAAGTAAGACGTTCAGAATGGAAGAGAGCGAAACGGGCAGAGCTAGTGGGAGCAACTCACATGGAGCCGAAGTGAACGAGACAGATAAGACGAATGGGAGTGTGTTAGGCAGGGCGGGAGGGAAGTAATCTGGGTGAAGGGGGTGAGACAGACAAGGCGAGAGATAGTGAGTCAACTAGGGTGGAAGGGAATGAGATAAAAACGGTGGGAACGGTATACTCACGGCCAGAAGGAAAATGATACACCCAGTATACTGAACCAATTGGTATGTGTCATTTATACTTGGCAATCAGTCTGTTATCAATTGCTTCGTTATGACAAAATTAACCATTTTAAGCAATAATCCAAAATTATTCGGTTAACAGAAAAATAGAAGCGATCATGAAATACTTTAAGATGATAAAGAGAGTAATTTACGGTGAAAATTTTTATTACTTTAACTTCAAGTGAAGTATTTACAAAGTATAATCAAAGAAAAAAAAAGGTTTGTTGTTCATAAAATGAAATTTTAACTAAACTCCACCCTACATGAACCCCCAAAGATATTTCTATTTAATTCGAGTTAAAGTTAGAATTTTAGGATGTAGCAAAGATTGAATTACTTAGTGACGTAAAGGACACCCTATGCTAGGAGGGTCCACAACACGGGAAGCCTTGAGTTTTTTGCGTTACGCCACTGAGATTACTCAGTTTCTACTGACTAAAAGTCAATACAACAACTTGAAATTGTCAAAGTGAAGGTGCTGTTCCTCCAACACTCTACGCCACTGTACCTCCTTGTTGTACCTACCTTGACAAAGTAACCAATAAATCTCAGGATATTAAATTCAATACAACCTGATGAGACGTAACGAAGAAACGCACTATCCATTCTCCTGAATTTTTATAGAATCGTAAGCGCTAACGGTGTGTCACTGAAGGTATTTCTCGTTTCAAAGAAGACTGAGAATAGCAGGAAAGTAAGAAAAACCTTCTGAGATTGTTAAGCATCGATTGAAGATTTTATTTGTGAATATGTTTTTTTGATAGGCATACAGCTCTTATTCTTTAATTTTGCTATTTTTTTGAGTAAAAATAAATTACTGAAGTTCATTTCCTAGAAGTGTCTACGTTCTGACAACATATTTTTGACATTAATTAATTAAAAAAATAACGTTAATTTCTTTACTTTATAAATACAAAAAGGTATCACAATTAGAATCGAAATTTTTTCTACCCTTTCCGCTTTATATATTAGCCAAAAATCTCTCTCTTCATTTGTTTCAGATATAATGAAGTGATTTGCAAAAATTCAATAGGAGGGTTATGGTTTTCGTTTAATTGATTCCAATTATAAGTATTATTATTATTCCAATATTAATGATATACCATTATTTTTTGTTAGTTTGTTTTTAATACTTCTAGACTATTATAAATGAAATTATATAGAAAAATAGCGCCTTTTTGCTGTTATTGTCTGAATTAACCAATAAAAATTATGAAAGTGTTAATAACCTGCTCTAGTTTGTATAATAATCATTCCATTGGCTATTATTTATACGTCTGCATAATCAACCAAAGACGCCATAATTTTTTAGTACAATTATCGAACTATTTGGATCAGTCTGACATCAATATCAAAGATCACACTGAACGCGTGACAACAGTAATCGATTGCTTTAAACAGCTCGGTACTCTTTTATATAAAACACAAATTTGTAGAATTATTATTAATATAAATAATACAAATATGTTTGTTACAATATCAGTGAGATGTGCTAGTGTCACAAAGGTCAGATGCTGGTCCCAAAGGGAGGATTAATACGTCTATAAAAAGTCGATTAAATAATTAATTTTATAGGCGGGTGATAAGATTCTTCTTTGTAGCTGCATCATTGATAAGATAAATTGAAAGAAATGACATTATTTAGTAAATTAAGCGAGCCACGACTTTAACAAGAATTCCATTATTATGACTACGATGTGATAACTGTAAATGGTACAGACGTATAAATTAAAATAAATATGAAATTTCTTATAAATGAATGAATTAATTCATTATTGCGAGATTATTATCCTGACGATGACCGAAATTTACGGTCGAAACGTTGCTTGATTCTTTATTATCAGTTCTTGGCTATTGACCAGATTATTTATTTTTATTTATTAATGTTATTATAACATTTTTCTTTATCAAAATTGTTAGCCTTCGTAACATCTTCAGCAAAAAACAATCCTTTTAAACAATATAAGTCAATAATAATCGTTTCGGAAATACTCCTCTGAAGATTTTACATTTATAAGACTCTTTCATGTACAATTAGGGTGGAATTGAGCAATGAAAATCAAAATCATTCGGTACCTCATAAATAAAACTGGTCTGAGCGGAATCGTGCCATCATTACAATGTTGCCTGGCTTTACTGCTGATCGCGGGGTGAGATCGTACCATACTGGTCATTAAATTAATTCACTCAGCTTTTAAATTAGTACCCACACAACCAATACTTATAATGAGGCACTCATTAAAAATTTGGGAACATTCATGGGTATTGATTTTTGTACATCATTAATAATTTTGTTCTGTGCATTGTGCAGCTTTAGAATTACAGGAAATAATAATTAATTAAAGCTTACCAATATTTAATGAATAACTAAAAACGATATTGAATAAAGTACAACGTAACGCTGCGGAATTTTACGTATTATGGCAGAATTATTATATGCACTGCTATCAAAATTACGAGTAATTAACAATGGAAGTCGATATGTAACGAATTGTTGTTCAGATGAAATTAATTATACCGAAAATACACTATGTTTCATCAGTACCTATTAACAGAAAAATAAAAGTGAAGATGGTTCATGAAAAAGAAATAAAACGCTGTATGTAGCACCACGCAGTCACGAAGATAAACGGTATGATAATGACCTTACAGAAAGCCCCATTGCTCCGCCTATGAGGAACCAAGATTATACTGTGCTTATAAAGCTCGGTGTCATCGCTGGTTTAGATTGTCGCGCGTTATGGAGGTTATGGCTATTTCGCTTATTAATTGTTCCAGGTAAAACTTTCGCTTAAATCAGGTGTGGGATAACATGCACCGTTTATAATAATTATAAAATACGTCTGCACAAATACAAACAAATTATCCTCAAAAAAGAGAAAGAAGAATTTAAAAGCAACATCGTTATCTTTCGCTTTGGGCTTAGAAATACTAATCCTAATGAATACTGACAACAGCATTTGTATATTTATTACGTGTGTCTCGAACAAATCTGATTATCGCTCAGTAATGGATGAAGCCTTTCATTTCAAATCTTTGAACGACAACAACACGTCGCATCGCATCGTCGCCGTCTGCTGCAAGTGTGGGGTCGCGAAGAGCAAACAAGCTGTAATCAACAGTTATTTGAACTGTGACCCCTTCAGTGCAAATATAATAATATTAACTGGAAGCTATAGGCATAAATTTTCGAATAATGGCCCCTTGTGCTTTTTAATTATAGGCGCTATGTATTTTGAATTGCTTAGTGTTGATTCAGTGCTTATAACAAAACCGTATATACACAGCCTGTTCGACAAATGGAGGAACTAAGGTCGTGAAAACTTATTGTTATAAAATTAAAGGTACCTACATCAATGTTACCACACTCAAAATAATCAACCATAACAATAGTTCACTTATCCCATCTCCGTTTCCATTACTCAAAACATCCCAGGAAATCTCAAGCCACATTCTTTAGATACTTTTCGTACGCACTCCCAAATCAGACAGCCACCACAGTAGCGGAGGAGCCCGTGGAGCTTCATTCTGATCAGGGTCGGAATTTTGAGTCGGCCGTGTTCCAAGAAATCTGCAAGACATTAGGCATTCACAAAACCTGGACAACACCTCTACCTCTGCATCCTCAATCAGGCGGCATGGTAGAGCGAAAGAACAGGACCATTAACAAGTACTTGTCCAAAGTGGTCTCCAAACACCAAATAGACTGGGATCGCCATCTGCCACTGTTTCTTATGGCAAATCGATCATCGATTCACGAAACCACTGGACAAACACCAGCAAAAGTACTTTTTGGTCGGGAGTTACGGTTGCCATGTGACCTGAAATTTGGCTACAAACCTGGTGAGGACGTTGCCGGAGAAGACTACGTTAGTGATCTCCGCAGAAGACTTGACGATATCCATGAGGAAGTACGTTCCCGGAAGCAGATAGCTAACGACCGCATGAAGGACACCTACGATATACGGGCCACTGATGGAGGTTTCCAGGAGGGAGACATGGTGTGGTTATACAATCCACAGCCCCGTAAAGGTCTTTCGCCGAAGCTACAGCAGCACTGGGAAGGCCCATATAAAATCGTCAAGAGATTAAATGACGTTACTTATCGAATTCGACGCACACCAAATGGAAAACCGAAGGTCGTCCATTTTAACCGTTTGGCCCCATATGTCGGTGACAATTACGAAGAAGCACGGATCAGGCTTATGCAAGCTCGTTCTCCGGATCCCCAGTATGACGAGTTTATGGCCACGCCGAGCTTGTATGTTAACTCCAGATTCGGTGTCACCTCCGAGAGATCCGAGGATTTGTTTACTGCTTCGAACTCGCTGGTAAATTGTGTGGCCAAAGACTTGAGGATGGATCGCAGTATTGCCACCGTATTCAAGAAGAAGTACGGGACCAACTTGGAAATGAACAGAAAGTGCTAAGTCTGGTGGACGGGAACCGATCCATTTACTACCTGGTCACTAAGGAGGCGTCGTCTGAAAAACCCACCTACCGCTCGTTATGGAATTCGTTGGTGGAACTAAGAGACCAACTGCTATCCACGGGTACCACAAGACTAGCCATGCCAAGGATAGGTTGTGGGTTGGATGGACTGAACTGGAGAGTGGTGCGGAGCATGTTGGAGATCCTGTTCCGGTGGAGCGGCGTCGAAATAACGATATACACTAACAATCCCCAACGAGATCCCGCACAGCCAAGGACGGTGGATTACTACTTCCATATGACGACTGGGTGCCTTAGGGGACAGAATTGCAAGTACCGGCATGATCCTTTGAAGGAACGGCAGAATGTTATCCGGGACGGATCACCCTTAAGGAGGCGGCAGTGTAACGAGCGTGTATGTATGCGAGAGCGGCGACGAGATCCGACAGCAGATAAGCGGAGTTCAAAGAATACCGGCGTCGGTCGGCGCATTGATGACAATAAACAAGGTCATAAATAAAACCAACACGAGTAAATTCTAGTAGGTCATTCCCGATCTTCTGGAATATTCTACCTCTATATAAATACTTGTTGACGTGGTCAGTAACAGCAGTTTACAGTTAGCTTCCGAACGAGTAATATAAATACCGAACTACCACATACAGATATAAATACGCATTTTCTTGTCATATAAATAAGTTGTTGAATTGTTATTAGTGTTTAAGTGTTAAATATGTCGGGGAAGTGGTTTCAACCCCATGTAACCTATCCCGTCTGTGCTGGAGTTATTGACACATTTGTCTTCCAGCTGGTGCCTTTGGTTTTTCGTCCATGACCGTCAGCTGATTTCTAACTTCTTCTGCTCCAGGATATCCAGATGGTTCTTTTGCTTCCCCACACCTGCATGAGTACTGACCCTCCCACCACGACAAGTTCAGGACCCGGGAAGATGTCCTACCACTCAGGTTTTTGTTAGGTGTCAGCAACTTCGAGGCATTAAATGTTTGTATGGGTACAGAATCAAGTTTATTCAAAGTCGCGGGTGTATCAAATAACATCCAGATTTTTTGATTCCTTCCCAAATATTTGGTGCCATTAAAATTGATGGCATTATTTCGACCCTAAGATAAACATCTCCTTTATGGATAACACGAGTGGAATTGTGCCATTAAAACTATTAATTGTTAAATTTTCGGGATGGAATCATGCCATCATTAAGATTTTACCCGACGTTACAGTTAACCAGGAGACGGAATTGTGCTAAACCATTGTTATCAAACAGAAAGTCCACGGAGGCATTGCAGCTTCCAATACTATTGATCAGCATACGTAATTTTTTCTTAAACGACCCTTTGTTTTAACATGATCGACTCAAATTCCAAAAAAAATTGAATTACAGTAGAGCCTCTTTAAGTCGAACCTCAATATGGCGAAAACCTCTAAAACGCGAAAATATGTTTCGTTCCACTCCCCTTAAGTCCCAACACCTCCATTACTCAGAATCTAAACATCTACAAGTCGAAATATTCAGTCCCTATAAGTCATTTTAGTAGGTATTTCCCTCCATAACTCGAAAAAAACTAACTGAACATAGCAACCCAAAATTATCCTCCATTAGTCGCAAATTCTGTAACTCCAAGTTTTTGGCTTGAAGTTCAACTTACAGAGATTCTGCTGGTCTTTAATCATTAAAACTGAGTGTTATTTAATAGATACAAATCATTGGAGAGCATATTGTCCTAAAAAAACAGAATTAGCATATTATTCCCAAATAATGGGCATTTCATGAGTTTCCTGAGTTTTTTTCAGCTGTTGAAACATTGTTTTTTGTATGTGTATCAATTTTAACCATAGACAAGAGCAAAACAATATCACGAGTAGAGAATCCCTCATCTGAGATGGTCTGACCCCGTAAGGTTTTCAAATGGTATAACCAGTGCGCATGGTCAAACATCACATCAACCCCGGGCTAGTAGCTCAGTTCGCATATTTATTGAACAGACAGCGTATACATCTTCATTATTATTTCAATAACACGAACTGTTACGTAGAGACTGCAGGGAAATACCCACAAAATTAAACAGATCAGTTGATTTAGAAATTTTCTCAAATTTCCAACCTTCCTTTTTGAATAAATAATGTTTTAGACACTCATTGATCATCAAGTCAAGTTAAAGGAAAAATAAATTGGTCTTTTTCTTATTTTGGATACGTTTCCGCAAATAAAAAGGCGATAAGGAAATGTGCACCTTAAGCCTTAAGTTTGCTGAGTAGCAAACAATTTAAGTTGTATATAAACATTTCAAATTGGACATACGTTCGTATGTGAAGAGCAACGGACGAAATGGCATTTTCAGCTGGAGATGGACAGGTCTAATTCTAATTTTAATACATCACATCAGCAGATGAACACAGCTGTCATATACTCTCAGAGTAGGTTTGAGTTTAAGACGTTTCTTCTTCAATCCTTTCATTCTTTTCACTATTTAAGTTGAAGGGAGCACCCTATACACACATTCATATGCACCTCACACAATCACAGACTCGCATTGTTTGACACACAATACAAATACGATTGAAAGAACTTGGTTTTTGAAGAATTCGGATTACAAAGGATAAAGGAAAAGTATAAATCAGTGGCTTAAAAAAGGAGAAAAAAGCATTTTTTTTTGTCCATAGACCGATAGTATCTTCATTACTGGCCATAAAAGGGACCACGAAGGAGATAAACTCCATTTTTTCTCCATATCGGTTTATCGCGTTAAAAAAATAAGAAAAGAACTCAAAAAGTAATTCCAGAGGTCTGCTTATATATCTCATAAAATATGGTTCTTCTCCCGATAACGTTACAGCGTCAACAGATGTTTCCTCTTTAAAATATTAAATGCATCATAAAATTTTATCTTCAATAAGATTCTTGGTTACAATGATAAATGAAAATCAATGCAACAAAAACGTGCACATTCTTATATAAGAAAAATTGAAAATGAAAATGCATATATTTTTATTAATCTACAAGAAAATGATAAACATCAGGGTCTAAAGACTTAAAATTTTGCATGAGGTTTCTGTTACAAATAGTACAATGAAGGACAGTTAAAAAGCGTTATTTTAGAATCTAACCCCTAAAGATATGAAAAGGGGACTCAAAGTTTGATGCAATCGATCAATGCACCATCCAAACTGCTGAGTCAAGGAGCTTGAAACTCACAAAGGCTTCATATGCAACGGTTTTATCCATAATAAAATTATTTTTCAAAATAGCACATCTAAGCCTAATAGTAACAATTTGGGTCCACGATTTTGTCACTTATGCCTCGAGGATAACTGAAATATACCGTGAAGTTGAGTAGAACAAGAGGAAACTTGACCAGTTCCCCGTGAAAATTGGATTTCCATTTTCAAAAAGAAAAAATGCGAACTGAGACGAGTATAGAATTTGTGATAAAAAAATTTTAGACGTTGAAAGTGTAGAAAGGGTTGAAATAATATTTTAAAGATATAAAGAAAATTGAAAATTTTCCATTATTTTCAAACCGCTGCTCAGCAAAAGGATGAAAGTTTTCCTCCTAAAGGACTCATAAAAGAATTGGAATAAGGGCTGCTAGTGGCGAAAAAACATTTTAATTGCGGGAGCTTTTGGATGGAAAATGTTGCCAATTGTTTTTTTGGTTTAAAGAGATATTCAGTTGTGCAGCTAAAAATTGTTTGTCCTCCGATTTATCTCCCTAGATCATTCTACATATTCCCACAATACTGATGCTCATGTGAAATTGTGCCCACTCACCAAATCTACAATGGAAAATAGGGGTTCTTATTGTTTAAAAATTACGATTCCCAGGTTCCAGTTCAAAAATACAAGATGAAATTCAAGACCATTATCTTAAATTCAAATAAGGTCTTTTCTGAATCGGGTTTTTAAATGGCGCCATCTAAAGATGAGCAGCTGAGGTAAACTAAAGGGTTGTTACGACAAATCGAAATGAAACGGCTTTTAATAATTTTCAAAGGACAGTGAGCTAACAAAGCAGGAAATCTGCACATCATTAGCAAGAAAGCTTAACGCAGCTTAAAAAAAAGACGAAGTAAAAAAAATCACGACGTGACAGCAAATTGATGTTCATCGAAAATCGTCAGCTCTCCGTAATTATTTTTCGTGGTTCAAAGAATTCAACGTTCAGTTTAAGTAGCTTACTTAGTGTTTATAACTTGAATAATCTGTTTTACTGCAGACTTAATGCAAGTTTATGAATCGATATATCAGCATCAAGAGCGAAACCGTTCGTTCGTTCGTTCGTAGGTTTGCATCGTCAACATTAAATCCGATTACCGCGGCTGAAAGCTGATTGTCAGGCACCAACCATTCATTCACATATGCAACAGAAGAAAAAAAGAGCGGACAATTTAAATTATGAACACAATTTTTATCCTCCTATACACAATTTCGTTTTTGGCGGTGATTAATTATAATCATAATCGCCTAAATATGAATTTGCTAAAACGAGTTTCAGACGCAATCTAAATGCCATTGAACCCCAAGAAGAAACAAAAAAATAAATTATCACCTATAATAGTCATTAGACAAATTGTTTTGGTCTAATTAATAATCAATTTAACACTAATTGATATGAATTATTTATCATGGTGAACGTTTTCGAATCTTTTTCTACATTTTCTAATTATGTTATTTTGGGTTATTGTATTTAGAAAACTTAACAATCACTTTTACTGAATTCTTATTTTTAGAGGATAAAGGTAGATAACAAAAGGAACCTTGTGGGGTACGTTTTTTATTATTAAAAGTCTCCTGGTCTTTTTTAACGCAAGGTAAATAAAAATGTATCTACTTAATGTAAAATTTCATCGTGCGTAAAAATCTTTTCATTCGAATCTGGAAGATTCGCCCGTATCAAACGGGATTATCGTCCCTTGATTCAAAGGTGCAAAAGCGAAAGATAAAAATACAAACAGTTTAAGCCTTTAAAATATGTGACTGCACTGGTGCAAATCTTTAGAAATGAAAACAATAATCCTTCCTTTAAAGTCTTTGTATTCCTCGAATAAAGATTCCTTTATTTGTACACAAAAGGTGACGGAATGGGACGAAAAGAATTGTTGCCTTATTCGAACTTTGCGACGAACATTTTTTGTGATAGTACAACGACAAGTTTTAGGAAGATTTCTTGAAGAGTACAATTTTTTAAAAGACGTTGTCTTTTCCAACATTTCCCTGGATGTTGGATATTACTCTAACTGTTACATCTATATTTACATATATATAATACTGCCGACATAAATCTAAAGAAGCTACTACTTCGATACAAAAAGCCTATAGACTTTGGCTCATTGCTGAAAACAAGAAATGGTATATCAGAAGGGATTACTTATACATTCATCAAAAATTAATACATACCGAACTATTCATGTATTACTCCAACATCGAATTCGATATAATTGATTCCGAAGTCAGAAGAACATCTCAAGAAATGGCCCACATCCAATTCACCAAACAGTGTAAGAAACTCCAACATCTCTTAAATATTAAGCTTACTTCAGGAAGTTCACAATCTAACAATAATACATCATCAGATTCCGTTAACGTTAAGTTTTATGATCGGGTATGTAACTTAACTAACTTTAATTTTAGTAAACAAGAATTAGATTTGTTGTCCAAAGGCTTAAAATATTGTCCCAAAATAAATAACCCGAAACAAATGTTAGAATTAGCCATAAACACAGAAATTGCTATAGACAAGTCAAATATACCAGATAAATTAAGTCATAAAATGTCATCTAGAAACTTGTTAAACAGTGAATTAAAAAAGTATATAAGTGAACCTATTAAAAAATCCAATAATCTTGAATTCAACTTAATAAAAACAGTTAAACAAAAACTTAAAGATCACGAT